>OX155894.1:31768899-31834884 GCA_944588485.1 Phosphuga atrata
CTCTCCCTCTCTGACACGCCACTCTTTCACTCTGCCTGCAATCCGTGAGGTGCTAAAAGTGATGTCTATGAAAGACATACTTTCACCCCGCACGAAGGTTGGCACATTCCCACTGTTGTGAACCACCAGGTCCTCTTCTGCCAGCCACTCTTCCATCATTCTCCCTCTCTCATCCTCTCTAGGGGATCCCCACCAAGCGGACTTAGCGTTGAAATCCCCCCCGACAACAATCTCTTTGGACCAGCTTTTCATACTGGCCCTTAGCTCATCCATAAAAGCTACAAACTGCTCTAACGTTATGTTAGGCGAGATGTAGCACCCATACAGGACCCAGTTTTCCCATTCAATCCACACATATCCATTTCCACATCCACACTTAACCATAGGATTTTCCGATTGGAAAATCCTCACAGCAACATTCTTACACTGGTCCACGTGCCAGCCTCCGTTACCAATAGTCCGAAGATTTGGTTCGGAGACAATGGCCACATCCACTCTCTCATCATGCACCGTCTTCCATACCAGCTCCATTGCAGCCGCACTCCTATTTGAGTTCGTCTGCAATACTAGCATAATCTGTTTCTTTGGGACGTCCCTTTCATACTTTCCCTGCACAGTTTCCTGTACGCAGGACAGTTCATGGAGTCCGCCCTGTGCCCACTCACTCCGCACACGAAGCACTTAGCCTCTTTGGCCGTGCACTCGTGTGCTTTGTGCCCACTTTCATCGCATCGCAAACACGCATTCTTTCTCTCAATTCCCTTGCATGCTGCCGCCAGGTGCCCGAAGCCAAGGCATCTGTAGCACCTGATCGGCTTATTGTCTTCGGTCACTCGGCACATGATCCATCCAACTTTTATTCTTCCTTTCTCCAGTATGGTTTGTGCCGCTCTTACTGGAAGAGTGACAACTGCCATACTGGCCCCTCCGCGCACTGTGCGGAGAGACTTTACCACACACTCCTTACATTCAGCTGCCTTCTGAATGGCTCCTTTCACCTCATCGGTGGTGGTAGCCTCATCCATGCCCCTAACAAGGACACTTCTGAGCCCCACCCTCCGTCCTGACATCCCTTACAGCCTCAGTCACTAGGGCCATTCGCTCTGCCAGTCGCTTCTTTTCCCCATCATCATTCACTCTGACGATGAGGTCCCCAGCGTGGGTTTTCCTCATCGCCCTTACATTTATATCCTCCATGTCTACTTCCTTCTTAAGGACATTCACCATATGGGCGTAAGAAACACCCTCTGCCCTCCTCACCAGTAAGGTTTCTGCCTTTCTGGTGCCTCCGGCCCCTTCCACTCTGGGCTTTTGGCCCTCCGCATTCATCCAGCACAGGGTTAGCTCAACTCCTGTGCCATGCCACACGCATTCAGCCATCTTTCGTACCAGCCACATATTAAGGTTTCCAGCCACACCAATAGCGAACCTCTTTCTCTCTGTCTTCTCACAAAGACCTCTCATTCTTAATAAGGTCTCGAACGCCTTTTCTTCGGCGCCCTCGACCTTATTGTCATCCAGCCGGGCGATGAAGTGGTACTTCCTCTCGGAGTCCAACGACTCATCGCCTCCCATACACACAACATTCTCGCTCTTGATGTAGGCCACGGAGCCTACATTCAAGCCTTCAGCCACTCGCTTGGCCTGGGGGAGCTGGTCGAGCATCCCCCAGCCCAGCTGTCCACAGTTATCCCCTTTCTCTCCTGCAACTAGCAGGAGTACATCCTCGTCCCTGACCAGAGGAGAGCCCTTAGCCATCTTCACCACGGTGAAGGCGTCCTCGGACCACCTCTCCCTCGCCAGGGACATGTACTCCTGCACATTCATACCCGGCTTCAGCGCACTGGTGATACTACATTCAGCCTCCGTTTGGGTGCTGACTTCCTTGCATGCCACACTTACAGTTTGGATCTCCGTGTCATATAACACCTTTTCAACGGGCAGGAAACGGTGCGCTTCCAGCCAGGTGGTCACGGAGTTGCGCGAGAAGACGTTAGTTGTCTTTTTAACTCGCGCTGCTGCATCTTTAACTTCTTTCTTCGTGCTACTGCCTCCAGCGATAGCCCTTTCCAAGTCCTCCACTTGTCTGGTAAGTGCTCCAATCGCTTCCACGATTGTAAAAGCGATCGAGCACTCCGTCTTCTTGTACGCCTCCACGTCATCAGTCGACCGATCCGCCACTTTCCTTTTCTTCGGGGTTTCTCCAATAGACTGGCTTCTCGCCCGGCTATCCATCTCCCCTACACCCTTACTCAATTTTTGTTTTGTGAAAAAATCCATACTGAATGGAGTTTCCACAAAACTAAAAAACTGAATTCAAAAATCCTCCCCTCCTTGGGGGTGGTGAAAAATTTGCCGCAGATAGCGTGTTGCACTAAATGCAAAAACGTCTGCGGCGTTGGATTATCTTTATCTCCGTATATATGAGATAAGGAGTGGGAACAAAAAGAGAGAATTTAAAGAATATAAAAAACTCACGCGACTTGCTGTGACTCTATTAAGCTAAAACTATTTAGCTTAAAGAAAAACAAATACACTATGCTTGATTGCAATTATATAACTGATAACTAAAACTTATATACCAACATATTAATAATCACAAACATGTGGAGCACTCGGCTGCACGTCTACTCGCTTCCGCGTCTCGTACGCGACAGGTCTAGTCTTGTCTGTCTAGTCTTGTCTGTCTAGTCTTGTCTGTCTAGTCTTGTCTGTCTAGTCTTGTCTGTCTTGTCTTGTCTGTCTAGTCTTGTCTGTCTAGTCTTGTCTGTCTAGTCTTGTCTGTCTAGTCTTGTCTGTCTAGTCTTGTCTGTCTAGTCTTGTCTGTCTAGTCTTGTCTGTCTAGTCTTGTCTGTCTAGTCTTGTCTGTCTAGTCTTGTCTGTCTAGTCATGTCTGTCTAGTCTTGTCTGTCTAGTCTTGTCTGTCTAGTCTTGTCTGTCTAGTCTTGTCTGTCTAGTCTTGTCTGTCTAGTCTTGTCTGTCTAGTATTGTCTGTCTAGTCTTGTCTGTCTAGTCTTGTCTGTCTAGTCTTGTCTGTCTAGTCTTGTCTGTCTAGTCTTGTCTGTCTAGTCTTGTCTGTCTAGTCTTGCCTGTCTAGTCTTGTCTGTCTAGTCTTGTCTGTCTAGTCTTGTCTGTCTAGTCTTGTCTGTCTAGTCTTGTCTGTCTAGTCTTGTCTGTCTAGTCTTGTCTGTCTAGTCTTGTCTGTCTAGTCTTGTCTGTCTAGTCTTGTCTGTCTAGTCTTGTCTGTCTAGTCTTGTCTGTCTAGTCTTGTCTGTCTAGTCTTGTCTGTCTAGTCTTGTCTGTCTAGTCTTGTCTGTCTAGTCTTGTCTGTCTAGTCTTGTCTGTCTAGTCTTGTCTGTCTAGTCTTGTCTGTCTAGTCTTGTCTGTCTAGTCTTGTCTGTCTAGTCTTGTCTGTCTAGTCTTGTCTGTCTAGTCTTGTCTGTCTAGTCTTGTCTGTCTAGTCTTGTCTGTCTAGTCTTGTCTGTCTAGTCTTGTCTGTCTAGTCTTGTCTGTCTAGTCTTGTCTGTCTAGTCTTGTCTGTCTAGTCTTGTCTGTCTAGTCTTGTCTGTCTAGTCTTGTCTGTCTAGTCTTGTCTGTCTAGTCTTGTCTGTCTAGTCTTGTCTGTCTAGTCTTGTCTGTCTAGTCTTGTCTGTCTAGTCTTGTCTGTCTAGTCTTGTCTGTCTAGTCTTGTCTGTCTAGTCTTGTCTGTCTAGTCTTGTCTGTCTAGTCTTGTCTGTCTAGTCTTGTCTGTCTAGTCTTGTCTGTCTAGTCTTGTCTGTCTAGTCTTGTCTGTCTAGTCTTGTCTGTCTAGTCTTGTCTGTCTAGTCTTGTCTGTCTAGTCTTGTCTGTCTAGTCTTGTCTGTCTAGTCTTGTCTGTCTAGTCTTGTCTGTCTAGTCTTGTCTGTCTAGTCTTGTCTGTCTAGTCTTGTCTGTCTAGTCTTGTCTGTCTAGTCTTGTCTGTCTAGTCTTGTCTGTCTAGTCTTGTCTGTCTAGTCTTGTCTGTCTAGTCTTGTCTGTCTAGTCTTGTCTGTCTAGTCTTGTCTGTCTAGTCTTGTCTGTCTAGTCTTGTCTGTCTAGTCTTGTCTGTCTAGTCTTGTCTGTCTAGTCTTGTCTGTCTAGTCTTGTCTGTCTAGTCTTGTCTGTCTAGTCTTGTCTGTCTAGTCTTGTCTGTCTAGTCTTGTCTGTCTAGTCTTGTCTGTCTAAGTCTTGTCTGTCTAGTCTTGTCTGTCTAGTCTTGTCTGTCTAGTCTTGTCTGTCTAGTCTTGTCTGTCTAGTCTTGTCTGTCTAGTCTTGTCTGTCTAGTCTTGTCTGTCTAGTCTTGTCTGTCTAGTCTTGTCTGTCTAGTCTTGTCTGTCTAGTCTTGTCTGTCTAGTCTTGTCTGTCTAGTCTTGTCTGTCTAGTCTTGTCTGTCTAGTCTTGTCTGTCTAGTCTTGTCTGTCTAGTCTTGTCTGTCTAGTCTTGTCTGTCTAGTCTTGTCTGTCTAGTCTTGTCTGTCTAGTCTTGTCTGTCTAGTCTTGTCTGTCTAGTCTTGTCTGTCTAGTCTTGTCTGTCTAGTCTTGTCTGTCTAGTCTTGTCTGTCTAGTCTTGTCTGTCTAGTCTTGTCTGTCTAGTCTTGTCTGTCTAGTCTTGTCTGTCTAGTCTTGTCTGTCTAGTCTTGTCTGTCTAGTCTTGTCTGTCTAGTCTTGTCTGTCTAGTCTTGTCTGTCTAGTCTTGTCTGTCTAGTCTTGTCTGTCTAGTCTTGTCTGTCTAGTCTTGTCTGTCTAGTCTTGTCTGTCTAGTCTTGTCTGTCTAGTCTTGTCTGTCTAGTCTTGTCTGTCTAGTCTTGTCTGTCTAGTCTTGTCTGTCTAGTCTTGTCTGTCTAGTCTTGTCTGTCTAGTCTTGTCTGTCTAGTCTTGTCTGTCTAGTCTTGTCTGTCTAGTCTTGTCTGTCTAGTCTTGTCTGTCTAGTCTTGTCTGTCTAGTCTTGTCTGTCTAGTCTTGTCTGTCTAGTCTTGTCTGTCTAGTCTTGTCTGTCTAGTCTTGTCTGTCTAGTCTTGTCTGTCTAGTCTTGTCTGTCTAGTCTTGTCTGTCTAGTCTTGTCTGTCTAGTCTTGTCTGTCTAGTCTTGTCTGTCTAGTCTTGTCTGTCTAGTCTTGTCTGTCTAGTCTTGTCTGTCTAGTCTTGTCTGTCTAGTCTTGTCTGTCTAGTCTTGTCTGTCTAGTCTTGTCTGTCTAGTCTTGTCTGTCTAGTCTTGTCTGTCTAGTCTTGTCTGTCTAGTCTTGTCTGTCTAGTCTTGTCTGTCTAGTCTTGTCTGTCTAGTCTTGTCTGTCTAGTCTTGTCTGTCTAGTCTTGTCTGTCTAGTCTTGTCTGTCTAGTCTTGTCTGTCTAGTCTTGTCTGTCTAGTCTTGTCTGTCTAGTCTTGTCTGTCTAGTCTTGTCTGTCTAGTCTTGTCTGTCTAGTCTTGTCTGTCTAGTCTTGTCTGTCTAGTCTTGTCTGTCTAGTCTTGTCTGTCTAGTCTTGTCTGTCTAGTCTTGTCTGTCTAGTCTTGTCTGTCTAGTCTTGTCTGTCTAGTCTTGTCTGTCTAGTCTTGTCTGTCTAGTCTTGTCTGTCTAGTCTTGTCTGTCTAGTCTTGTCTGTCTAGTCTTGTCTGTCTAGTCTTGTCTGTCTAGTCTTGTCTGTCTAGTCTTGTCTGTCTAGTCTTGTCTGTCTAGTCTTGTCTGTCTAGTCTTGTCTGTCTAGTCTTGTCTGTCTAGTCTCGTCTGTCTAGTCTTGTCTGTCTAGTCTTGTCTGTCTAGTCTTGTCTGTCTAGTCTTGTCTGTCTAGTCTTGTCTGTCTAGTCTTGTCTGTCTAGTCTTGTCTGTCTAGTCTTGTCTGTCTAGTCTTGTCTGTCTAGTCTTGTCTGTCTAGTCTTGTCTGTCTAGTCTTGTCTGTCTAGTCTTGTCTGTCTAGTCTTGTCTGTCTAGTCTTGTCTGTCTAGTCTTGTCTGTCTAGTCTTGTCTGTCTAGTCTTGTCTGTCTAGTCTTGTCTGTCTAGTCTTGTCTGTCTAGTCTTGTCTGTCTAGTCTTGTCTGTCTAGTCTTGTCTGTCTAGTCTTGTCTGTCTAGTCTTGTCTGTCTAGTCTTGTCTGTCTAGTCTTGTCTGTCTAGTCTTGTCTGTCTAGTCTTGTCTGTCTAGTCTTGTCTGTCTAGTCTTGTCTGTCTAGTCTTGTCTGTCTAGTCTTGTCTGTCTAGTCTTGTCTGTCTAGTCTTGTCTGTCTAGTCTTGTCTGTCTAGTCTTGTCTGTCTAGTCTTGTCTGTCTAGTCTTGTCTGTCTAGTCTTGTCTGTCTAGTCTTGTCTGTCTAGTCTTGTCTGTCTAGTCTTGTCTGTCTAGTCTTGTCTGTCTAGTCTTGTCTGTCTAGTCTTGTCTGTCTAGTCTTGTCTGTCTAGTCTTGTCTGTCTAGTCTTGTCTGTCTAGTCTTGTCTGTCTAGTCTTGTCTGTCTAGTCTTGTCTGTCTAGTCTTGTCTGTCTAGTCTTGTCTGTCTAGTCTTGTCTGTCTAGTCTTGTCTGTCTAGTCTTGTCTGTCTAGTCTTGTCTGTCTAGTCTTGTCTGTCTAGTCTTGTCTGTCTAGTCTTGTCTGTCTAGTCTTGTCTGTCTAGTCTTGTCTGTCTAGTCTTGTCTGTCTAGTCTTGTCTGTCTAGTCTTGTCTGTCTAGTCTTGTCTGTCTAGTCTTGTCTGTCTAGTCTTGTCTGTCTAGTCTTGTCTGTCTAGTCTTGTCTGTCTAGTCTTGTCTGTCTAGTCTTGTCTGTCTAGTCTTGTCTGTCTAGTCTTGTCTGTCTAGTCTTGTCTGTCTAGTCTTGTCTGTCTAGTCTTGTCTGTCTAGTCTTGTCTGTCTAGTCTTGTCTGTCTAGTCTTGTCTGTCTAGTCTTGTCTGTCTAGTCTTGTCTGTCTAGTCTTGTCTGTCTAGTCTTGTCTGTCTAGTCTTGTCTGTCTAGTCTTGTCTGTCTAGTCTTGTCTGTCTAGTCTTGTCTGTCTAGTCTTGTCTGTCTAGTCTTGTCTGTCTAGTCTTGTCTGTCTAGTCTTGTCTGTCTAGTCTTGTCTGTCTAGTCTTGTCTGTCTAGTCTTGTCTGTCTAGTCTTGTCTGTCTAGTCTTGTCTGTCTAGTCTTGTCTGTCTAGTCTTGTCTGTCTAGTCTTGTCTGTCTAGTCTTGTCTGTCTAGTCTTGTCTGTCTAGTCTTGTCTGTCTAGTCTTGTCTGTCTAGTCTTGTCTGTCTAGTCTTGTCTGTCTAGTCTTGTCTGTCTAGTCTTGTCTGTCTAGTCTTGTCTGTCTAGTCTTGTCTGTCTAGTCTTGTCTGTCTAGTCTTGTCTGTCTAGTCTTGTCTGTCTAGTCTTGTCTGTCTAGTCTTGTCTGTCTAGTCTTGTCTGTCTAGTCTTGTCTGTCTAGTCTTGTCTGTCTAGTCTTGTCTGTCTAGTCTTGTCTGTCTAGTCTTGTCTGTCTAGTCTTGTCTGTCTAGTCTTGTCTGTCTAGTCTTGTCTGTCTAGTCTTGTCTGTCTAGTCTTGTCTGTCTAGTCTTGTCTGTCTAGTCTTGTCTGTCTAGTCTTGTCTGTCTAGTCTTGTCTGTCTAGTCTTGTCTGTCTAGTCTTGTCTGTCTAGTCTTGTCTGTCTAGTCTTGTCTGTCTAGTCTTGTCTGTCTAGTCTTGTCTGTCTAGTCTTGTCTGTCTAGTCTTGTCTGTCTAGTCTTGTCTGTCTAGTCTTGTCTGTCTAGTCTTGTCTGTCTAGTCTTGTCTGTCTAGTCTTGTCTGTCTAGTCTTGTCTGTCTAGTCTTGTCTGTCTAGTCTTGTCTGTCTAGTCTTGTCTGTCTAGTCTTGTCTGTCTAGTCTTGTCTGTCTAGTCTTGTCTGTCTAGTCTTGTCTGTCTAGTCTTGTCTGTCTAGTCTTGTCTGTCTAGTCTTGTCTGTCTAGTCTTGTCCGTCTAGTCTTTTCTGTCTAGTCTTGTCTGTCTAGTCTTGTCTGTCTAGTCTTGTCTGTCTAGTCTTGTCTGTCTAGTCTTGTCTGTCTAGTCTTGTCTGTCTAGTCTTGTCTGTCTAGTCTTATCTGTCTAGTCTTGTCTGTCTAGTCTTGTCTGTCTAGTCTTGTCTGTCTAATCTTGTCTGTCTAGTCTTGTCTGTCTAGTCTTGTCTGTCTAATCTTGTATGTCTAGTATTGTCTGTCTAGTCTTGTCTGTCTAGTCTTGTCTGTCTAGTCTTGTCTGTCTAGTCTTGTCTGTCTAGTCTTGTCTGTCTAGTCTTGTCTGTCTAGTCTTGTCTGTCTAGTCTTGTCTGTCTAGTCTTGTCTGTCTAGTCTTGTCTGTATAGTCTTGTCTGTCTAGTCTTGTCTGTCTAGTCTTGTCTGTCTAGTCTTGTCTGTCTAGTCTTGTCTGTCTAGTCTTGTCTGTCTAGTCTTGTCTGTCTTGTCTTGTCTGTCTAGTCTTGTCTGTCTAGTCTTGTCTGTCTAGTCTTGTCTGTCTAGTCTTGTCTGTCTAGTCTTGTCTGTCTAGTCTTGTCTGTCTAGTCTTGTCTGTCTAGTCTTGTCTGTCTAGTCTTGTCTGTCTAGTCTTGTCTGTCTAGTCTTGTCTGTCTAGTCATGTCTGTCTAGTCTTGTCTGTCTAGTCTTGTCTGTCTAGTCTTGTCTGTCTAGTCTTGTCTGTCTAGTCTTGTCTGTCTAGTCTTGTCTGTCTAGTATTGTCTGTCTAGTCTTGTCTGTCTAGTCTTGTCTGTCTAGTCTTGTCTGTCCAGTCTTGTCTGTCTAGTCTTGTCTGTCTAGTCTTGTCTGTCTAGTCTTGTCTGTCTAGTCTTGTCTGTCTAGTCTTGTCTGTCTAGTCTTGTCTGTCTAGTCTTGTCTTTTTTTTTTTTTTTTTTTTTTTTTTTTTTTTTTTTTTTTTCTGAGAGGAGGGGGAATGCATTGTTGCACACCGGATATTCAAACCCGTGTAGTGTGGGGCTCTCTGATCGAGTTCTTCGTGACCAGCATACCCACTAAACCCCCTCCTCTGTCTCTACACTACACTCCACCCGGAACTGCGTGAGCATTACTTCAGGTGGGTGGTGGTGTTTGTACCAATTGTTTCCTTACTGTTATTTTTATTGTCCCTTACTCGTTTCGATATCGTCTTTCGTCTTCTGTCGTATTAGTTATGCAGTCGTGTGATAAACCATTTTTCGGTCTTTTCGTCACATATCTAGTCGTCCATGTTAGCTTCTTTGTGTTTCGTGTGATATTATAATCGCCTTCCATTCTCTCTCCATTTGTTCTTTTCCCAACATGATTTCGGTTATGTAAGCTTGTACTGCATCCCAGTTATGCTCACTCTCTAACATAACTTCCATGATGTTCTGTTCTTCTAGTTTTGTACCGCCTAGTGTCTCCGCGAGTCGAGTTCTTTCGTTCTCTGATTCTGTACACATGAAGATAGTGTGTTGTGCGTCGTCTGGGATATGACCGCAATAAAAACACTCCGCCGTGTCTCTTTTTTTAAACCGTTCTAGGTATGCGTTGAAGCATCCATGACCAGTGAGTGCTTGTGTAAGATGGTAACTCATATGTCCGTGTGACCTTTCATACCATGCTGTTACGTTAGGGATAAGTCTGTATGTCCATCTGCCACTAGTGTCGTTATCCCATCTTGTCTGCCATCGGTCCATGAGTCTCTTACGTGCTCTCTCCTTAGCGGCTGCTCTTTCGTGTTTTACTTCTTTTTTCGCCCTGTGTTGTTGCAGGTCTTCGTAGACTTCTTGTTTCTCGCGAATCAGTAAGTCTATTGGGGGTGTGCTTGCAAGTACCAGCGCCGCGGCCTCCGAAACCGTTCTGTAGGCAGAAATTACTCTTAGAGCACTTCTTCTTTGTACTCCTGTAAGTAGTTTTCTCGCTCCAATCTTTTTCGTTACGCCCGCCCATATTTCCGCCGCGTAGAGAATTTTTGAGTGTACCACATTGTTGAGAAGTTTCCGTTTTAATTCCCTCGGTCCTCCAATGTTCGGCATCAACCTTACCAAAGCTGTCACTGTAGACGCTGCCTTTTTCGATGTTTTGGCTATATGGTCTGTGTATCTCAGACCGCTATCGAGTTGGACGCCAAGGTACCTCAATGATTTCGATAAAGGGATATTTTGCCCTTCCAGAACGAGTTTCGGTGGGGTGAATAGTCTCTTATCCGTGATAAGTATCGCTTCTGTTTTATGAACTGCCATTGTTAGACCCTGCTCTTTTAACCAATTATTTGCCCGCCGAAGGGTTTCGTTAGTTGCTAGTTCTAGTGTACTTATTTCCTTTGCAGTCACTACCACCGCGGCGTCATCTGCGAACCCAACTATTTGCGCTGTTCTAGGCAAGTCTAGGTTTAGCAAGCCATCAAACCATCATCCATTGTCTAGTCTTGTCTGTCTAGTCTTGTCTGTCTAGTCTTGTCTGTCTAGTCTTGTCTGTCTAGTCTTGTCTGTCTAGTCTTGTCTGTCTAGTCTTGTCTATCTAGTCTTGTCTGTCTAGTCTTGTCTGTCTAGTCTTGTCTGTCTAGTCTTGTCTGTCTAGTCTTGTCTGTCTAGTCTTGTCTGTCTAGTCTTGTCTGTCTAGTCTTGTCTGTCTAGTCTTGTCTGTCTGGTCTTGTCTGTCTAGTCTTGTCTGTCTAGTCTTGTCTGTCTAGTCTTGTCTGTCTAGTCTTGTCTGTCTAGTCTTGTCTGTCTAGTCTTGTCTGTCTAGTCTTGTCTGTCTAGTCTTGTCTGTCTAGTCTTGTCTGTCTAGTCTTGTCTGTCTAGTCTTGTCTGTCTAGTCTTGTCTGTCTAGTCTTGTCTGTCTAGTCTTGTCTGTCTAGTCTTGTCTGTCTAGTCTTGTCTGTCTAATCTTGTCTGTCTAGTCTTGTCTGTCTAGTCTTGTCTGTCTAGTCTTGTCTGTCTAGTCTTGTCTGTCTAGTCTTGTCTGTCTAGTCTTGTCTGTCTAGTCTTGTCTGTCTAGTCTTGTCTGTCTAGTCTTGTCTGTCTAGTCTTGTCTGTCTAGTCTTGTCTGTCTAGTCTTGTCTGTCTAGTCTTGTCTGTCTAGTCTTGTCTGTCTAGTCTTGTCTGTCTAGTCTTGTCTGTCTAGTCTTGTCTGTCTAGTCTTGTCTGTCTAGTCTTGTCTGTCTAGTCTTGTCTGTCTAGTCTTGTCTGTCTAGTCTTGTCTGTCTAGTCTTGTCTGTCTAGTCTTGTCTGTCTAGTCTTGTCTGTCTAGTCTTGTCTGTCTAGTCTTGTCTGTCTAGTCTTGTCTGTCTAGTCTTGTCTGTCTAGTCTTGTCTGTCTAGTCTTGTCTGTCTAGTCTTGTCTGTCTAGTCTTGTCTGTCTAGTCTTGTCTGTCTAGTCTTGTCTGTCTAGTCTTGTCTGTCTAGTCTTGTCTGTCTAGTCTTGTCTGTCTAGTCTTGTCTGTCTAGTCTTGTCTGTCTAGTCTTGTCTGTCTAGTCTTGTCTGTCTAGTCTTGTCTGTCTAGTCTTGTCTGTCTAGTCTTGTCTGTCTAGTCTTGTCTGTCTAGTCTTGTCTGTCTAGTCTTGTCTGTCTAGTCTTGTCTGTCTAGTCTTGTCTGTCTAGTCTTGTCTGTCTAGTCTTGTCTGTCTAGTCTTGTCTGTCTGGTCTTGTCTGTCTAGTCTTGTCTGTCTAGTCTTGTCTGTCTAGTCTTGTCTGTCTAGTCTTGTCTGTCTAGTCTTGTCTGTCTAGTCTTGTCTGTCTAGTCTTGTCTGTCTAGTCTTGTCTGTCTAGTCTTGTCTGTCTAGTCTTGTCTGTCTAGTCTTGTCTGTCTAGTCTTGTCTGTCTAGTCTTGTCTGTCTAGTCTTGTCTGTCTAGTCTTGTCTGTCTAGAGTTGTCTGTCTAGTTTTGTCTGTCTAGTCTTGTCTGTCTAGTCTTGTCTGTCTAGTCTTGTCTGTCTAGTGTTGTCTGCCTAGTCTTGTCTGTCTAGTCTTGTTTGTCTATTCTTGTCTGTCTACTCTTGTCTGTCTAGTCTTGTCTGTCTAGTCTTGTCTGTCTAGTCTTTTCTGTCTAGTCTTGTCTGTCTAGTCTTGTCTATCTAGTCTTGTTTGTCTAGTTTTGTTTGTCTAGTCTTGTCTGTCGAACAAGGACTACGACACATGGAGAGATGCCTTCCAAATCTGCAGGAAAAGGCTGAAGGTCCAACAACCAAATGTCAAATTGTCTATGAAGGAAATCAAGCATATAGTTGAAGTACTCTTTTCACGTCAAGAGCTAGTGAGATGGCAGCAACCAACAGTAGAAGAGGTACCGCTGTTTACGGGAAAAGAGCTAATAAACGCAATAGAGCGGTTGCGCAAAGGCAAAGCCCCAGGTCCGTACGGAATACCTACTGAAATAATAAAACTCTCCGCTGAACAGGAACCGCAGTTCTTGCTAGACGTAAACTTCCCGAATAGATGGAAACGGGCGAAACTGCTGCTGCTTCGAAAAAACGATAAACCAACCAATAGGGGAGCCCACACCATACAGGCCATTATCCATGTTAGACACTTTGGGGAAGCTCTTAGAACACCCTCTATTGCATAGGCTAAAACAGATTGAATCGGGAGCTGGATTGTCGAGTAACCAATACGACTTCAGAGGAAGCAAATGTACTAACCATACTATAGAAGCTGTCATGAAGATGGCAGAAAATGCTAAATCAGGCACCCAAAGATCGCGAAGAATATGTGCATTAATAAAACTGGACGTACGAAAGGCATTTAATACAGTCGATTGGAAACTTATTATCGATGACCTAATAGCAAGAAATATAGCTCCCTACATGCTAAGAATTATTCAAAGCTATTTTACTAGTAGCACGATAATTTTGCAAACAAATGACGAAACCGAGGAAATAATAGTTGGTAATGTCGGTACCACAGGGATCGGTTATGGGCCCCACTCTGTGGAACATATTTTATGATGGAGTCCTCAGGTTAAAACTTCCAGAAGGAGCTACGCTAATATGTTTTGCGGACGATGTAACTCTTGTAATAACAGTAAAGTCAGAACAGACGGTGATGCTTCGAAAACAGAAGTGTTATAGACTACATGTTAGAGAACAAGGAAAGCTGGGAGAAGATAAACAAATTTGTCAAATTTATTGTCAGCACAAAAGAAGAAGACGACAAAAAGGGGCGAACCATTAAAAAACCCCCACCATTCAGACCCCTCCATCCAAAATCTGCGGCGCTCCTCATTCTCTCCCATCTCGTACTCTCGAATTTGGTATGCTCCGCAGTATCCTCAGTCGCTCCACAATACCTACAGTGCGCCTCAACCAGTGTCCCGATGCGCACCTGGTAAGACCCATAGCATCCATGTCCCGTAAGATCCCGTGTGAGGTGATAATTTACCTCCCCGTGCCCAGGGGTGACCCATTCATCAATAGTCAGAATCAGTTGCCTGGTCCAGGCTCCCTTTTCCGACCCCTCGCATAGCTCTTGCCAAACACGCATTGTTTTTCCCTTTCAGTTCTAGGGTCATTACCTCCCCAAACCCTCACCCTTGCGCCAGAAGGTCTAACGGGATAACTCCAGCAACGACCGCCACGGGGTCGCCAGAAACAGTCCTGTATGCGCTGCACACACGCAGTAGCATACACCTTTGCACTCTCATAAGTCTAGCTCTATAACATTCAATCCTGAACGCATTTATCCATGCCGGCACACCATACAGGAGAATGGAGTGCACGACCGCATTCATAACCCTCCTCTTGGAGGCCAAGGGCCTACCTATGTTGGGCATCAGCCGTCCAAGGGCTCTAGCACATGCTGTAGCCTTGCTCACCACCCGGGTGACCTGATCGGACACCCTGAGATTTCTCTGAAGCTCTACCCCAGGGTATCTTGTAGATTTCCGAGCCGGTATGTCAACTGTCCCCATTCGCAGGGTCAGTTCACGCAGCTTTCTTCTCCCAATTAGCAGGACCGCCTCGGTTCTGTGGGGAGCCAGAGGAAGCCCTTTTCCCACATCCACCGATCAATCCTGCCAATTGTCTCATGCAGTATCGCTTTCAGACTTCCTTGCAATTCTGCGATTCGTTCTTACCGCAGCGACCACCGCTAAGTCATCAGCGTACCTTACAAGTGTAACCCCGTCTGACAGCCTCAATCTCAATACCTCATCATAAAATTTGTTAAACAGTATCGGCCCAAGACCCGAACCCTGTGGAACACCCGCACTCATTTTGATGATTTTACCTTCCACAGTCACTATCTCCCTATCATGCAAGTAGCTTCCCAACATCTTTCGAAAGTAGGGAGCTACCTCCTTTAGTTCTAAAGCCTCCATGATTCCGCCCCGTGGGACCGAATTGAAAGCATTTTTCACGTCCAGGGTTACAAGCGCGCAGTAGCTACAGGTACGCCATGGACCCGTATGGGCTAACCTTGCTCTCCCTATCACATATAACCCATACTGTTCCTCTGAAAGAGGATAGAACCCATATTGTTCCTCTGAAAGACCTCCTGCTCTCTCGAGATCCTCATTTATCCTAGCTCCGATCATACTCTCAAACATCTTTGCTATCCCATTCAGTAGGCAGATTGGCCTGTAATTGGCTTCCTCTCCTTCCTTTCGCTCTTTTTCAATCATCACCAGTCTCGCTCTCTTCCACTCTTTGGGGATACTGCCATTCATCAACAATTCATTCATCATGCTCAAGTACATGCCCTCGCACACATGCCCAAACACCTTGCACACTTCGGGTGGAACACCATCAGGACCCGGCGCTTTTCCCTCCTTCATCCGGTCAACTATACTCTGCAGCTCGGCCACAGTGAAAAGTGGCGCCGATCTCCATTCCACGGGTTCCAGCCAGTTCATTCGCTCATGTACTGGGAACAGCTTCTTGACTTTCGTCATTACGCTATCCCCCGGAGAGTATTAACCCTTTGCGCAATTTTCCTGGTGACGATCTTATAGCCGTCACCCCAGATGTTATTATTCACCTCTTCGCAGAGCACACTCCAAGCTTCTTGCTTGGAGCTCGCGATGGCTCTGCGAAGTTCCCTGCGCGCCAGGTTATACCTCCTTCTACACTGAACACGCACTTCCTCATTTGCTCGCCTATACTCTTCACCGTGCATCTCCTTTCGCAAACAGGTTTTACGCTTTTCAGCAACCTGTTCATTCCACCAGTAAACTGGCTTCCTGCCTCCGACGCCCCTCCGTTTTCTCCGAAACACCGCTACAATAGCTATAAAAGCTACAAACTGCTCCAACGTTATGTTAGGCGAGATGTAGCACCCATACAGGACCCAGTTTTCCCATTCAACCCACACATATCCATTTCCACATCCACACTTAACAATAGGATTTTCCTATTGGAAAAAACCTCACAACATTCTTACACTGGTCCACATACCAGCCTCCTTTACCAATAGTCCGAAGATTTGGTTCGGAGACAATGGGCACATCCACTCTCTCATCATGCACCGTCTTCTATACCAGCTCCATTGCAGCCGCACTCCTATTTGAGTTCGTTTAAAACCCTAACATATTCTATTTCTTTGGGACGTCCCATGTCTAGTCTTGTCTGTCTAGTCTTGTCTGTCTAGTCTTGTCTGTCTAGTCTTGTCTGTCTAGTCTTGTCTGTCTAGTCTTGTCTGTCTAGTCTTGTCTGTCTAGTCTTGTCTGTCTAGTCTTGTCTGTCTAGTCTTGTCTGTCTAGTCTTGTCTGTCTAGTCTTGTCTGTCTAGTCTTGTCTGTCTAGTCTTGTCTGTCTAGTCTTGTCTGTCTAGTCTTGTCTGTCTAGTCTTGTCTGTCTAGTCTTGTCTGTCTAGTCTTGTCTGTCTAGTCTTGTCTGTCTAGTCTTGTCTGTCTAGTCTTGTCTGTCTAGTCTTGTCTGTCTAGTCTTGTCTGTCTAGTCTTGTCTGTCTAGTCTTGTCTGTCTAGTCTTGTCTGTCTAGTCTTGTCTGTCTAGTCTTGTCTGTCTAGTCTTGTCTGTCTAGTCTTGTCTGTCGCGTACGAGACGCGGAAGCGAGTGGACGTGCAGCCGAGTGCTCCACATGTTTGTGATTATTAATATGTTGGTATATAAGTTTTTTAGTTATCAGTTATATAATTGCAATCAAGCCTAGTGTATTTGGTTTGTTTCTATTGTCTTGTAGAAATTTATTTTTGATTAATAGCGGTGTTTTTAGTTTTTCTTTAAGCTAAATTTAAGTTTATTTTTAATTTAAGTTTTAGCTTAATAGAGTCACAGCAAGTCGCGTGAGTTTTTTATATTCTTTAAATTCTCTCTTTTTGTTCCCACTCCTTATCTCATATATACGGAGATAAAGATAATCCAACGCCGCAGACGTTTTTGCATTTACTGCAACACGCTATCTGCGGCAAATTTTTCACCACCCCCAAGGCGGGGAGGATTTTTGAATTCAGTATTTTAGTTTGTGGAAACTCCATTCAGTATGGATTTTTTCACAAAACAAAAATTGAGTAAGGGTGTAGGGGAGATGGATAGCCGGGCGAGAAGCCAGTCTATTGGAGAAACCCCGAAAAAAAGGAAAGTGGCGGATCGGTCGACTGATGACCTGGAGGCGTACAAGAAGACGGAGTGCTCGATCGCTTTTACAATCGTGGAAGCGATTGGAGCACTTACCAGACAAGTGGAGGACTTGGAAAGGGCTATCGCTGGAGGCAGTAGCACGAAGGAAGAAGTTAAAGATGCAGCAGCGCGAGTTAAAAAGACAGCTAACGTCTTCTCGCGCAACTCCGTGACCACCTGGCTGGAAGCGCACCGTTTCCTGCCCGTTGAAAAGGTGTTATATGACACGGAGATCCAAACTGTAAGTGTGGCATGCAAGGAAGTCAGCACCCAAACGGAGGCTGAATGTAGTATCACCAGTGCGCTGAAGCCGGGTATGAATGTGCAGGAGTACATGTCCCTGGCGAGGGAGAGGTGGTCCGAGGACGCCTTTACCGTGGTGAAGATGGCTAAGGGCTCTCCTCTGGTCAGGGACGAGGATGTACTCCTGCTAGTTGCAGGAGAGAAAGGGGATAACTGTGGACAGCTGGGCTGGGGGATGCTCGACCAGCTCCCCCAGGCCAAGCGAGTGGCTGAAGGCTTGAATGTAGGCTCCGTGGCCTACATCAAGAGCGAGAATGTTGTGTGTATGGGAGGCGATGAGTCGTTGGACTCCGAGAGGAAGTACCACTTCATCGCCCGGCTGCACGACAATAAGGTCGAGGCCGCCGAAGAAAAGGCGTTCGAGACCTTATTAAGAATGAGAGGTCTTTGTGAGAAGACAGAGAGAAAGAGGTTCGCTATTGGTGTGGCTGGAAACCTTAATATGTGGCTGGTACGAAAGATGGCTGAATGCGTGTGGCATGGCACAGGAGTTGAGCTAACCCTGTGCTGGATGAATGCGGAGGGCCAAAAGCCCAGAGTGGAAGGGGCCGGAGGCACCAGAAAGGCAGAAACCTTACTGGTGAGGAGGGCAGAGGGTGTTTCTTACGCCCATATGGTGAATGTCCTTAAGAAGGAAGTAGACATGGAGGATATAAATGTAAGGGCGATGAGGAAAACCCACGCTGGGGACCTCATCGTCAGAGTGAATGATGATGGGGAAAAGAAGCGACTGGCAGAGCGAATGGCCCTAGTGACTGAGGCTGTAAGGGATGTCAGGACGGAGGTGGGGCTCAGAAGTGTCCTTGTTAGGGGCATGGATGAGGCTACCACCACCGATGAGGTGAAAGGAGCCATTCAGAAGGCAGCTGAATGTAAGGAGTGTGTGGTAAAGTCTCTCCGCACAGTGCGCGGAGGGGCCAGTATGGCAGTTGTCACTCTTCCAGTAAGAGCGGCACAAACCATACTGGAGAAAGGAAGAATAAAAGTTGGATGGATCATGTGCCGAGTGACTGAAGACAATAAGCCGATCAGGTGCTACAGATGCCTTGGCTTCGGGCACCTGGCGGCAGCATGCAAGGGAATTGAGAGAAAGAATGCGTGTTTGCGATGCGATGAAAGTGGGCACAAAGCACACGAGTGCACGGCCAAAGAGGCTAAGTGCTTCGTGTGCGGAGTGAGTGGGCACAGGGCGGACTCCATGAACTGTCCTGCGTACAGGAAACTGTGCAGGGAAAGTATGAAAGGGACGTCCCAAAGAAACAGATTATGCTAGTATTGCAGACGAACTCAAATAGGAGTGCGGCTGCAATGGAGCTGGTATGGAAGACGGTGCATGATGAGAGAGTGGATGTGGCCATTGTCTCCGAACCAAATCTTCGGACTATTGGTAACGGAGGCTGGCACGTGGACCAGTGTAAGCATGTTGCTGTGAGGATTTTCCAATCGGAAAATCCTATGGTTAAGTGTGGATGTGGAAATGGATATGTGTGGATTGAATGGGAAAACTGGGTCCTGTATGGGTGCTACATCTCGCCTAACATAACGTTAGAGCAGTTTGTAGCTTTTATGGATGAGCTAAGGGCCAGTATGAAAAGCTGGTCCAAAGAGATTGTTGTCGGGGGGGATTTCAACGCTAAGTCCGCTTGGTGGGGATCCCCTAGAGAGGATGAGAGAGGGAGAATGATGGAAGAGTGGCTGGCAGAGGAGGACCTGGTGGTTCACAACAGTGGGAATGTTCCAACCTTCGTGCGGGGTGAAAGTATGTCTTTCATAGACATCACTTTTAGCACCTCACGGATTGCAGGCAGAGTGAAAGAGTGGCGTGTCAGAGAGGGAGAGAATCTGAGTGATCACCAGGATATTCTCTTCGACGTACGAAAGGATGTTTCTGAGGGACCGGTTGCTTGTAGAACGAATGGATGGAGAGTGGACAAGAGTCTACTAGAAAGATTGGGAGACGTCATGAAAGAGCTGTCTGAAAGGACAGGCCCCGAAAATGGATTGCGGAGCTCCTGCGAAGCAGTTCTTCACGGGGCCTGTGATGTGGTGTTTCGGAGAAAACGGAGGGGTGTCAGAGGCAGGAAGCCAGTTTACTGGTGGAATGAGCAGGTAGCTGAAAAGCGTAAAACCTGTTTGCGTGAAAGGAGATGCATGGTGAAGAGCAATAGGCGAGCAAATGAGGAAGTGCGTGAGGAGTGCAGAAGGAGGTATAACTTGGCGCGCAGGGAACTTCGAAGAGCCATCGCGAACTCCAAGCAAGAGGCTTGGAGAGTGCTCTGCGAAGAGGTGAATAATAACATCTGGGGTGACGGCTATAAGATCGTCACCAGAAAAATTGCGCACAGGGTTAATACTCTCCGGGGGGATAGCCTAATGACGGAAGTCAAGAAGCTGTTCCCAGTACATGAGCGAATGAACTGGCTGGAACCCGTGGGATGGAGATCGGCGCCCCTTTTCACTCCAGCCGAGCTGCAGAGTGCAGTTGGCCGGATGAAGGAGGGAAAAGCGCCGGGTCCTGATGGTGTTCCACCGGAAGCGTGCAAGGTGTTTGGGCATGTATGTGAGGACATGTGCTTGAGCATGATGAATGAATTGCTGATGAATGGCAGTTTCCCCAAAGAGTGGAAGAGAGCGAGACTGGTGATGATAGAAAAAGAGCGAAAGGAAGGAGAGAAAGCCAATTACAGGCCAATCTGCCTACTGAATGGGATAGCGAAGATGTTTGAGAGTATGATCGGAGCTAGGATAAATGAGGATCTCGAGAGGGTAGGGGGTCTTTCAGAGGAACAGTATGGGTTCAGAGGCGGCCGCACTACGGTGAACGCAATGATGCGTGTGATAGAGAGAGCAAGGTTAGCAAATACGGGTCCATGGCGTACCCGTAGCTATTGCGTGCTTGTAACCCTGGACGTGAAAAATGCCTTCAATTCGGTCCCATGGGGCGGAATCATGGAGGCTTTGGAACTAAAGGGGGTAGCTCCCTACCTTCGAAAGATGGTGGGGAGCTACTTGAATGATAGGGAGATAGTGACTGTGGAAGGTAAAATCTTCAAAATGAGTGCGGGTGTTCCACAGGGTTCGGTTCTTGGGCCGATACTGTGGAACATATTTTATGATGAGGTTTTGAGATTGAGGCTGCCAGACGGGGTTACACTCGTAGGGTACGCTGATGACTTAGCTGTGGTCGCTGTCGCAAGAACGGAAGAAAGTCTGAAAGCGATAATGAATGAGGCAATTGGTAGGATTGATCGGTGGATGGGGGAAAAAGGGCTTGCTCTGGCTCCCCACAAAACCGAGGCGGTCCTGCTAATTGGGAGAAGAAAGCTGCGTGAATTGACCGTGCGAATGGGGACAGTTGACGTACCGACTCGGGAATCTGTAAGATACCTTGGGGTAGAGCTCCAGCGAAATCTCAGGGTGTCCGATCAGGTCACCCGGGTGGTGAGCAAGGCTACAGCATGTGTGAGAGCCCTTGGACGGCTGATGCCCAACATAGGTGGGCCGTTGGCCTCCAAGAGGAAGGTTATGAATGCGGTCGTGCACTCCATTCTCCTGTATGGGGTGCCGGCATGGATAAATGCGTTCAGGATTGAATGTTATAGAGCGAGACTGATGAGAGTGCAAAGGTGTATGCTGCTTCGTGTGTGCAGCGCATACAGGACTGTTTCTGGCGACGCCGTGGCGGTCGTTGCTGGAGTTATCCCGTTAGACCTTCTAGCGCATGAAAGGGTGAGAGTTTGGGGAGGTAATGACCCTAGAAATGAAAGGGAAAAAACAATGCGTGTATGGCAAGAGCTATGGCAGGGGTCGGAAAAGGGAGCCTGGACCAGGCAACTGATTCCGACTATCGATGAATGGGTCAACCGTGGGCACGGGGAGGTGAATTATCACCTCACCCAGGCGCTTACGGGGCATGGATGCTTTGGGTCTTACCTGGTGCGCATCGGGAAACTGGTTGAGGCGCACTGTAGGTACTGTGGAGCGACTGAGGACACTGCGGAGCATACCATCTTCGAGTGTACGAGATGGGAGAGAATGAGGAGCGCCGCAGAATGCAAGGTGGGAGAGAATGTGAACAAGGAGAGTATGGTGAGAATCATGCTCCGCAGTGAGTATGAATGGGGCGTGCTGACTGGAATGATAGGTTATATAATGAGGAGAAAGGAGAAAGATGAAAGGGACGAGCGTAAGGCGGGTCGAGGGGTTGCTACGCGCGAGCCGAGCGTGCCATCGCCGGGCCCCCCTTAGTGCGAAGGGGGCGCACCAAATTTATTGTAAACTCTGATGTGAGGGGGGGGCACGGCGATTAACGACGCGCCCGGCACAACGAATGAATGGATGAATGCTTTGGATATGAAAGGGGGAGGAACGTGGTGAAGTTATGCCAAATTTTGGATTCCATCACGTTCTCTCTGGTTTTGACTGGGGGGTCTGAATGGTGGGGGTTTTTTAGTGGGTCGCTCCTTTTGGGGGGCAGCCCCACACTACCACTCGACACGGGTCAAGTGGTGTCTGTTTGCAGATTTTCACCTCCAGCACGTGCAAAAAAAAAAAAAAAAAAAAAAAAGTCTTGTCTGTCTAGTCTTGTCTGTCTAGTCTTGTCTGTCTAGTCTTGTCTGTCTAGTCTTGTCTGTCTAGTCTTGTCTGTCTAGTCTTGTCTGTCTAGTCTTGTCTGTCTAGTCTGTAGTCTTGTCTGTCTAGTCTTGTCTGTCTAGTCTTGTCTGTCTAGTCTTGTCTGTCTAGTCTTGTCTGTCTAGTCTTGTCTGTCTAGTCTTGTCTGTCTTGTCTTGTCTGTCTAGTCTTGTCTGTCTAGTCTTGTCTGTCTAGTCTTGTCTGTCTAGTCTTGTCTGTCTAGTCTGTCTGTCTAGTCTTGTCTGTCTAGTCTTGTCTGTCTATCTGTCTAGTCTTGTCTGTCTAGTCTTGTCTGTCTAGTCTTGTCTGTCTAGTCTTGTCTGTCTAGTCTTGTCTGTCTAGTCTTGTCTGTCTAGTCTTGTCTGTCTAGTCTTGTCTGTCTAGTCTTGTCTGTCTAGATGTCTGTTGTCTGTCTAGTCTTGTCTGTCTAGTGTCTGTCTAGTCTTGTCTGTCTAGTCTTGTCTGTCTAGTCTTGTCTGTCTAGTCTTGTCTGTCTAGTCTTGTCTGTCTAGTCTTGTCTGTCGTCTGTCTGTCTAGTCTTGTCTGTCTAGTCTTGTCTGTCTAGTCTTGTCTGTCTAGTCTTGTCTGTCTGTCTAGTCTTGTCTGTCTAGTCTTGTCTGTCTAGTCTTGTCTGTCTAGTCTTGTCTGTCTAGTCTTGTCTGTCTAGTCTTGTCTGTCTAGTCTTGTCTGTCTAGTCTTGTCTGTCTAGTCTTGTCTGTCTAGTCTTGTCTGTCTAGTCTTGTCTGTCTAGTCTTGTCTGTCTAGTCTTGTCTGTAGTCTTGTCTGTCTAGTCTTGTCTGTCTAGTCTTGTCTGTCTAGTCTTGTCTGTCTAGTCTTGTCTGTCTAGTCTTGTCTGTCTAGTCTTGTCTGTCTAGTCTTGTCTGTCTAGTCTTGTCTGTCTAGTCTTGTCTGTCTAGTCTTGTCTGTCTAGTCTTGTCTGTCTAGTCTTGTCTGTCTAGTCTTGTCTGTCTAGTCTTGTCTGTCTAGTCTTGTCTGTCTAGTCTTGTCTGTCTAGTCTTGTCTGTCTAGTCTTGTCTGTCTAGTCTTGTCTGTCTAGTCTTGTCTGTCTAGTCTTGTCTGTCTAGTCTTGTCTGTCTAGTCTTGTCTGTCTAGTCTTGTCTGTCTAGTCTTGTCTGTCTAGTCTTGTCTGTCTAGTCTTGTCTGTCTAGTCTTGTCTGTCTAGTCTTGTCTGTCTAGTCTTGTCTGTCTAGTCTTGTCTGTCTAGTCTTGTCTGTCTAGTCTTGTCTGTCTAGTCTTGTCTGTCTAGTCTTGTCTGTCTAGTCTTGTCTGTCTAGTCTTGTCTGTCTAGTCTTGTCTGTCTAGTCTTGTCTGTCTAGTCTTGTCTGTCTAGTCTTGTCTGTCTAGTCTTGTCTGTCTAGTCTTGTCTGTCTAGTCTTGTCTGTCTAGTCTTGTCTGTCTAGTCTTGTCTGTCTAGTCTTGTCTGTCTAGTCTTGTCTGTCTAGTCTTGTCTGTCTAGTCTTGTCTGTCTAGTCTTGTCTGTCTAGTCTTGTCTGTCTAGTCTTGTCTGTCTAGTCTTGTCTGTCTAGTCTTGTCTGTCTAGTCTTGTCTGTCTAGTCTTGTCTGTCTAGTCTTGTCTGTCTAGTCTTGTCTGTCTAGTCTTGTCTGTCTAGTCTTGTCTGTCTAGTCTTGTCTGTCTAGTCTTGTCTGTCTAGTCTTGTCTGTCTAGTCTTGTCTGTCTAGTCTTGTCTGTCTAGTCTTGTCTGTCTAGTCTTGTCTGTCTAGTCTTGTCTGTCTAGTCTTGTCTGTCTAGTCTTGTCTGTCTAGTCTTGTCTGTCTAGTCTTGTCTGTCTAGTCTTGTCTGTCTAGTCTTGTCTGTCTAGTCTTGTCTGTCTAGTCTTGTCTGTCTAGTCTTGTCTGTCTAGTCTTGTCTGTCTAGTCTTGTCTGTCTAGTCTTGTCTGTCTAGTCTTGTCTGTCTAGTCTTGTCTGTCTAGTCTTGTCTGTCTAGTCTTGTCTGTCTAGTCTTGTCTGTCTAGTCTTGTCTGTCTAGTCTTGTCTGTCTAGTCTTGTCTGTCTAGTCTTGTCTGTCTAGTCTTGTCTGTCTAGTCTTGTCTGTCTAGTCTTGTCTGTCTAGTCTTGTCTGTCTAGTCTTGTCTGTCTAGTCTTGTCTGTCTAGTCTTGTCTGTCTAGTCTTGTCTGTCTAGTCTTGTCTGTCTAGTCTTGTCTGTCTAGTCTTGTCTGTCTAGTCTTGTCTGTCTAGTCTTGTCTGTCTAGTCTTGTCTGTCTAGTCTTGTCTGTCTAGTCTTGTCTGTCTAGTCTTGTCTGTCTAGTCTTGTCTGTCTAGTCTTGTCTGTCTAGTCTTGTCTGTCTAGTCTTGTCTGTCTAGTCTTGTCTGTCTAGTCTTGTCTGTCTAGTCTTGTCTGTCTAGTCTTGTCTGTCTAGTCTTGTCTGTCTAGTCTTGTCTGTCTAGTCTTGTCTGTCTAGTCTTGTCTGTCTAGTCTTGTCTGTCTAGTCTTGTCTGTCTAGTCTTGTCTGTCTAGTCTTGTCTGTCTAGTCTTGTCTGTCTAGTCTTGTCTGTCTAGTCTTGTCTGTCTAGTCTTGTCTGTCTAGTCTTGTCTGTCTAGTCTTGTCTGTCTAGTCTTGTCTGTCTAGTCTTGTCTGTCTAGTCTTGTCTGTCTAGTCTTGTCTGTCTAGTCTTGTCTGTCTAGTCTTGTCTGTCTAGTCTTGTCTGTCTAGTCTTGTCTGTCTAGTCTTGTCTGTCTAGTCTTGTCTGTCTAGTCTTGTCTGTCTAGTCTTGTCTGTCTAGTCTTGTCTGTCTAGTCTTGTCTGTCTAGTCTTGTCTGTCTAGTCTTGTCTGTCTAGTCTTGTCTGTCTAGTCTTGTCTGTCTAGTCTTGTCTGTCTAGTCTTGTCTGTCTAGTCTTGTCTGTCTAGTCTTGTCTGTCTAGTCTTGTCTGTCTAGTCTTGTCTGTCTAGTCTTGTCTGTCTAGTCTTGTCTGTCTAGTCTTGTCTGTCTAGTCTTGTCTGTCTAGTCTTGTCTGTCTAGTCTTGTCTGTCTAGTCTTGTCTGTCTAGTCTTGTCTGTCTAGTCTTGTCTGTCTAGTCTTGTCTGTCTAGTCTTGTCTGTCTAGTCTTGTCTGTCTAGTCTTGTCTGTCTAGTCTTGTCTGTCTAGTCTTGTCTGTCTAGTCTTGTCTGTCTAGTCTTGTCTGTCTAGTCTTGTCTGTCTAGTCTTGTCTGTCTAGTCTTGTCTGTCTAGTCTTGTCTGTCTAGTCTTGTCTGTCTAGTCTTGTCTGTCTAGTCTTGTCTGTCTAGTCTTGTCTGTCTAGTCTTGTCTGTCTAGTCTTGTCTGTCTAGTCTTGTCTGTCTAGTCTTGTCTGTCTAGTCTTGTCTGTCTAGTCTTGTCTGTCTAGTCTTGTCTGTCTAGTCTTGTCTGTCTAGTCTTGTCTGTCTAGTCTTGTCTGTCTAGTCTTGTCTGTCTAGTCTTGTCTGTCTAGTCTTGTCTGTCTAGTCTTGTCTGTCTAGTCTTGTCTGTCTAGTCTTGTCTGTCTAGTCTTGTCTGTCTAGTCTTGTCTGTCTAGTCTTGTCTGTCTAGTCTTGTCTGTCTAGTCTTGTCTGTCTAGTCTTGTCTGTCTAGTCTTGTCTGTCTAGTCTTGTCTGTCTAGTCTTGTCTGTCTAGTCTTGTCTGTCTAGTCTTGTCTGTCTAGTCTTGTCTGTCTAGTCTTGTCTGTCTAGTCTTGTCTGTCTAGTCTTGTCTGTCTAGTCTTGTCTGTCTAGTCTTGTCTGTCTAGTCTTGTCTGTCTAGTCTTGTCTGTCTAGTCTTGTCTGTCTAGTCTTGTCTGTCTAGTCTTGTCTGTCTAGTCTTGTCTGTCTAGTCTTGTCTGTCTAGTCTTGTCTGTCTAGTCTTGTCTGTCTAGTCTTGTCTGTCTAGTCTTGTCTGTCTAGTCTTGTCTGTCTAGTCTTGTCTGTCTAGTCTTGTCTGTCTAGTCTTGTCTGTCTAGTCTTGTCTGTCTAGTCTTGTCTGTCTAGTCTTGTCTGTCTAGTCTTGTCTGTCTAGTCTTGTCTGTCTAGTCTTGTCTGTCTAGTCTTGTCTGTCTAGTCTTGTCTGTCTAGTCTTGTCTGTCTAGTCTTGTCTGTCTAGTCTTGTCTGTCTAGTCTTGTCTGTCTAGTCTTGTCTGTCTAGTCTTGTCTGTCTAGTCTTGTCTGTCTAGTCTTGTCTGTCTAGTCTTGTCTGTCTAGTCTTGTCTGTCTAGTCTTGTCTGTCTAGTCTTGTCTGTCTAGTCTTGTCTGTCTAGTCTTGTCTGTCTAGTCTTGTCTGTCTAGTCTTGTCTGTCTAGTCTTGTCTGTCTAGTCTTGTCTGTCTAGTCTTGTCTGTCTAGTCTTGTCTGTCTAGTCTTGTCTGTCTAGTCTTGTCTGTCTAGTCTTGTCTGTCTAGTCTTGTCTGTCTAGTCTTGTCTGTCTAGTCTTGTCTGTCTAGTCTTGTCTGTCTAGTCTTGTCTGTCTAGTCTTGTCTGTCTAGTCTTGTCTGTCTAGTCTTGTCTGTCTAGTCTTGTCTGTCTAGTCTTGTCTGTCTAGTCTTGTCTGTCTAGTCTTGTCTGTCTAGTCTTGTCTAGTCTTGTCTGTCGTCTCTGTCTGTCTAGTCTTGTCTGTCTAGTCTTGTCTGTCTAGTCTTGTCTGTCTAGTCTTGTCTGTCTAGTCTTGTCTGTCTAGTCTTGTCTGTCTAGTCTTGTCTGTCTAGTCTTGTCTGTCTAGTCTTGTCTGTCTAGTCTTGTCTGTCTAGTCTTGTCTGTCTAGTCTTGTCTGTCTAGTCTTGTCTGTCTAGTCTTGTCTGTCTAGTCTTGTCTGTCTAGTCTTGTCTGTCTAGTCTTGTCTGTCTAGTCTTGTCTGTCTAGTCTTGTCTGTCTAGTCTTGTCTGTCTAGTCTTGTCTGTCTAGTCTTGTCTGTCTAGTCTTGTCTGTCTAGTCTTGTCTGTCTAGTCTTGTCTGTCTAGTCTTGTCTGTCTAGTCTTGTCTGTCTAGTCTTGTCTGTCTAGTCTTGTCTGTCTAGTCTTGTCTGTCTAGTCTTGTCTGTCTAGTCTTGTCTGTCTAGTCTTGTCTGTCTAGTCTTGTCTGTCTAGTCTTGTCTGTCTAGTCTTGTCTGTCTAGTCTTGTCTGTCTAGTCTTGTCTGTCTAGTCTTGTCTGTCTAGTCTTGTCTGTCTAGTCTTGTCTGTCTAGTCTTGTCTGTCTAGTCTTGTCTGTCTAGTCTTGTCTGTCTAGTCTTGTCTGTCTAGTCTTGTCTGTCTAGTCTTGTCTGTCTAGTCTTGTCTGTCTAGTCTTGTCTGTCTAGTCTTGTCTGTCTAGTCTTGTCTGTCTAGTCTTGTCTGTCTAGTCTTGTCTGTCTAGTCTTGTCTGTCTAGTCTTGTCTGTCTAGTCTTGTCTGTCTAGTCTTGTCTGTCTAGTCTTGTCTGTCTAGTCTTGTCTGTCTAGTCTTGTCTGTCTAGTCTTGTCTGTCTAGTCTTGTCTGTCTAGTCTTGTCTGTCTAGTCTTGTCTGTCTAGTCTTGTCTGTCTAGTCTTGTCTGTCTAGTCTTGTCTGTCTAGTCTTGTCTGTCTAGTCTTGTCTGTCTAGTCTTGTCTGTCTAGTCTTGTCTGTCTAGTCTTGTCTGTCTAGTCTTGTCTGTCTAGTCTTGTCTGTCTAGTCTTGTCTGTCTAGTCTTGTCTGTCGTCTTGTCTGTCTAGTCTTGTCTGTCTAGTCTTGTCTGTCTAGTCTTGTCTGTCTAGTCTTGTCTGTCTAGTCTTGTCTGTCTAGTCTTGTCTGTCTAGTCTTGTCTGTCTAGTCTTGTCTGTCTCGTCTTGTCTGTCTAGTCTTGTCTGTCTAGTCTTGTCTGTCTAGTCTTGTCTGTCTAGTCTTGTCTGTCTAGTCTTGTCTGTCTAGTCTTGTCTGTCTAGTCTTGTCTGTCTAGTCTTGTCTGTCTAGTCTTGTCTGTCTAGTCTTGTCTGTCTAGTCTTGTCTGTCTAGTCTTGTCTGTCTAGTCTTGTCTGTCTAGTCTTGTCTGTCTAGTCTTGTCTGTCTAGTCTTGTCTGTCTAGTCTTGTCTGTCTAGTCTTGTCTGTCTAGTCTTGTCTGTCTAGTCTTGTCTGTCTAGTCTTGTCTGTCTAGTCTTGTCTGTCTAGTCTTGTCTGTCTAGTCTTGTCTGTCTAGTCTTGTCTGTCTAGTCTTGTCTGTCTAGTCTTGTCTGTCTAGTCTTGTCTGTCTAGTCTTGTCTGTCTAGTCTTGTCTGTCTAGTCTTGTCTGTCTAGTCTTGTCTGTCTAGTCTTGTCTGTCTAGTCTTGTCTGTCTAGTCTTGTCTGTCTAGTCTTGTCTGTCTAGTCTTGTCTGTCTAGTCTTGTCTGTCTAGTCTTGTCTGTCTAGTCTTGTCTGTCTAGTCTTGTCTGTCTAGTCTTGTCTGTCTAGTCTTGTCTGTCTAGTCTTGTCTGTCTAGTCTTGTCTGTCTAGTCTTGTCTGTCTAGTCTTGTCTGTCTAGTCTTGTCTGTCTAGTCTTGTCTGTCTAGTCTTGTCTGTCTAGTCTTGCTGTCTAGTCTTGTCTGTCTAGTCTTGTCTGTCTAGTCTTGTCTGTCTAGTCTTGTCTGTCTAGTCTTGTCTGTCTAGTCTTGTCTGTCTAGTCTTGTCTGTCTAGTCTTGTCTGTCTAGTCTTGTCTGTCTAGTCTTGTCTGTCTAGTCTTGTCTGTCTAGTCTTGTCTGTCTAGTCTTGTCTGTCTAGTCTTGTCTGTCTAGTCTTGTCTGTCTAGTCTTGTCTGTCTAGTCTTGTCTGTCTAGTCTTGTCTGTCTAGTCTTGTCTGTCTAGTCTTGTCTGTCTAGTCTTGTCTGTCTAGTCTTGTCTGTCTAGTCTTGTCTGTCTAGTCTTGTCTGTCTAGTCTTGTCTGTCTAGTCTTGTCTGTCTAGTCTTGTCTGTCTAGTCTTGTCTGTCTAGTCTTGTCTGTCTAGTCTTGTCTGTCTAGTCTTGTCTGTCTAGTCTTGTCTGTCTAGTCTTGTCTGTCTAGTCTTGTCTGTCTAGTCTTGTCTGTCTAGTCTTGTCTGTCTAGTCTTGTCTGTCTAGTCTTGTCTGTCTAGTCTTGTCTGTCTAGTCTTGTCTGTCTAGTCTTGTCTGTCTAGTCTTGTCTGTCTAGTCTTGTCTGTCTAGTCTTGTCTGTCTAGTCTTGTCTGTCTAGTCTTGTCTGTCTAGTCTTGTCTGTCTAGTCTTGTCTGTCTAGTCTTGTCTGTCTAGTCTTGTCTGTCTAGTCTTGTCTGTCTAGTCTTGTCTGTCTAGTCTTGTCTGTCTAGTCTTGTCTGTCTAGTCTTGTCTGTCTAGTCTTGTCTGTCTAGTCTTGTCTGTCTAGTCTTGTCTGTCTAGTCTTGTCTGTCTAGTCTTGTCTGTCTAGTCTTGTCTGTCTAGTCTTGTCTGTCTAGTCTTGTCTGTCTAGTCTTGTCTGTCTAGTCTTGTCTGTCTAGTCTTGTCTGTCTAGTCTTGTCTGTCTAGTCTTGTCTGTCTAGTCTTGTCTGTCTAGTCTTGTCTGTCTAGTCTTGTCTGTCTAGTCTTGTCTGTCTAGTCTTGTCTGTCTAGTCTTGTCTGTCTAGTCTTGTCTGTCTAGTCTTGTCTGTCTAGTCTTGTCTGTCTAGTCTTGTCTGTCTAGTCTTGTCTGTCTAGTCTTGTCTGTCTAGTCTTGTCTTTTTTTTTTTTATGGGGACGTAGCAAGCACCTTTCGGTTAACTTGAGCAAGTGGAACCCCTGGAAAGCCCGCACATCCCGGAACCACTCTTCGCTTTACTTCAGGATGGTGGCATATCACATTCTGTGTTTCGACTGGTTAGAACTATGGGTAGCCTTACATCCCCCATCCACGCAATGTGATTAGGGGTTCAGGTGTTCTGTATGTTCTATGCATCTCCCTTGGTTCTGTTTTTCTTTCGGTCTAATTTGTTCGTCTCTTTCCTTTTTGGTTAGGATGTTTATAATCATGGTTTCTGTGGCAAGCCAGTTTTCTTCGGACCTGAGCATTACGTCAGTCATTGTAGTTGTTTGAAGTATTTCATTTGTTTTGGTTGTCCATACGTGTCTCTCTGTCGTCCATCTCTCGAAAACGAAAACTGTGTGTAGAGCACTGTCCGTAAGGCAGCAGTAATCACAGCGACTGTCTGGGGCCCTGCCGATTTTATGTAAGTACTCTTTGAAGCACCCATGCCCAGCCAGCGCCTGAGTAAGATGATAACCCACCTCTCCGTGCTTTCGTGTCAACCATGGCAACAGATCTGGGATTAGCTGTCTGGTCCACTGGCCTTTGTTAGAAGTGCTCCAGTGTCTTTGCCACTTTTCGAGCATCTAGCACTTGGTTCTCTTTTTCTGTTCCATCATGTTTCTCCCGTCCCCGTGTTTTTTAGCGTTATACAGGTAGGTCCTTTCCTCGGCCATGAACTCTATGGGCATTATGCCCGCGATCACGAGAACGGCGTCTCTCGACACCGTCCTGTACGCACTGCACACCCGTAGAGCCATTTTTCTCTGTACCGTGGCAAGTTTCTGTCTTATGCTTGCCTTCTTCATTGCCTTCTCCCACACAGGGGCCCCATACAACATTGCTGAATGGGCGACCGAGCATATTAGTTTTCTCTTGCTGCTTCTTGGACCCCCAGCATTTGGCATTATTCTACCCAGTACTGCTACCGTATTTAGCGCCTTCGCCGCGGCTAGTGTGACGTGTTTATTAAATGACAATTTCTTATCGATGGACCTAGGTATTTAATCGAGTCTTTAGGTGTAACTGCCGCATTTTTCACTTTGAATATAATTGGGCCTATGTGTCTTCCTCCGGTAAGCAGCACCGCTTCGGTCTTTTCTGGCGCCAGCTTCAGCTGTTTTTCTTGTAACCACGAGTCCACCAGTTCTATGGCTTTGTTGGTCCTTAGCATCAATCCTCTTTCGTTTTTACCCGTTACAACAAGAGCCAGGTCGTCGGCAAAGCCAACCATCTTTACTCCCTCCGGCAATTCCAGCCTGAGAACATCGTCATATAGGATTTTCCACAAGGTAGGTCCTAAAATGGAGCCCTGTGGAACACCACTAGTTACCTCGCGCTCCGCAGATTTTCCTCCTGCTTCCATTATTATTCTGCGTTCACTTAGGTAGCTATGCAGCAGTCTTGATAGGTACGGAGGGAAGCCTCTTTCTGCTATCTCCTCCAGCACGTTTTGCCAGACAGCAGAATTGAACGCGTTTTTTACATCCAGCGTGATTAGTGCGCTCATCTTCCGTGTCCTTCTCGTACTGGCTGCTGCCTCTGTAGCAATTTTTATAACCGTGGTAATTGCATCCACCGTAGATCGTCCTTCGCGAAATCCATATTGCTTATGGGAAAGGTTTGTTGTTTTGGAGAGTTCTTTTTTAACCCTGATTAGGATCAGCTGTTCAAGTAGCTTGCCTGATCCGTCGAGTAGGCATATTGGCCTATATGACGAGGCCTCCTGGATAGGCTTGTCTCCTTTTCGGAGAAGTACTAGTTTAGCTTTCTTCCATATGGTAGGAAAGGTTCCATCTTCCATTATTTTATTATATATATCCAGAATAAAGTCTGGGCAGGTATTTGCCGCGATTTTAATAACTTCTGGTGGTAGCCCGTCCGGGCCAGGTGCTCTGCCGTTGCGTAGTTTGTTGCTGGCGTATTGAAGCTCCTCTGTGGAGAACTTAACAATATCTCTTACCTCTGGAATTTCACATGTCGGTTTTTCGTGAGATGGGAAGAGTATATCCGCAACCTCCTTCACCTTTTCCATTGTTATTTGGAGGTTTGAGTGTCTTAGTTTCAGTTCCCGTGTAGCGATTTCATATGCGTCTCCCCATGGGTTGTCGTCTACTTTATTGCACAGGTTACGCCAGTGTTCCTTTTTAGATATGTTTATGGCCACTTTCAGGTTTCTTCTTGATAACATGTATGAGTCCCTGTTTTGTGTAGTATTGTCCATATCATTTCTTTTTGCTGCTCGCTGGTAAGTCCGCCTAGCTGACATACATTTTGTTCGACGTTGGGAGATTTCATCGCTCCACCAGTATACATGACGTCTTTTGCGGTATTTTTGTTTGGGTTTGAGGGTGGCTCTGCATGCTCTTTTAAGTACAGCTATAAGTTCCTCCGGTGATCGCTCTGCGGAGTCAGTTGCTTCCATTTGGATTGCTCTTGCGAGTTTTTCTTGATCCATATGCTTGGTCGACCAGCCAATGTAGTTCCTGGGCTGGGGAGTTCTGTCGGCTAAGCCCGCCTCAATATGGTATCGGAGGTACATATGGTCACTCATGGTCTCCCTGTCCAAAACCTGCCAGTCTTTCACTTTTCCTGTTAGATTCGCGGTAGTGATTGTGAGGTCTATGATCGACGAAGACTCTCTTCTGCTAAACGTCGGAGTTTTTCCTTTATTTATAATATTTAGGTCCAGTGCAGACAGCCAATCCATAACCAAATCGCCCCTGGCGTCCATTTTGCTGCATCCCCAGTATGGGGACTTAGCGTTAAATTCACCTGCGATGACTGCTGGCTTTGTTTGTCCTCTTATGCTATCTTTCAGTTCATCCAAAGAGGATTCTAGCTGTTGGATGCTATCATTCGGGGAGTAATAACAGCTATACACAACCATTTGTTGTAGCTCTACCCATACGTATCCTGTGCCGGTTCCACTGTCTCTGACTGTGACGTTGGTGTTATTTATTAAAATAGCTGAGTCGGTTTTGTCGTCCTTGTACCATCCTCCTGATATTGCCCTCCTTTTGTTAGGTTCGCTGATGATTAATAAGTCTGTTCCTGTATCTGCGACAGCCGCTTCCAGAAGGTCATGTGCTGCATGACATCGCATCAAGTTAATCTGTATTATTTGGAGCATTTTTGTTTTTTAAGAATCTTGCCTCCGACAATGCCTTTTTGTATGCTGGGCATGCTCCTGAGCCCGCCCTGAGCCCGCCCTTAGTTCGCAGATGGGGCAGTATTCCTCTGCTTTGCAATCCTGGGCTGTGTGGCCTTCTTTTCCGCAGCGGAAGCATAATTTCTGTCTGTCTGGGCCGCTGCAGTTCTTTGTCACGTGTCCCGTTAGCCAGCATCTGTGACATTTAGTCAGATTTATTCTCTCTTGTATCTTGCATTCCACCATGCCTATAATGATTGTATCAATTGATTTCAGGGTGCTTGCAAGTGTCCTGGGAAGTGAAATGGTTGCGGCCAGACTGTCCTCGTATGCGGGTCTTAAATTTCTGATTTTTACATAGCATTTTGAGTTGCCTATCTTGCTTCTGACTGCCTGTACGATTTCCTCTTGCGTAGTGGCTGCATCCATTCCCTTTATATGAAATAGTGTTTCGTCCACTTTTAGGCGCACGTCCGCCTTGGGGCACTTATTCTTTATGTGTTCCCATAACTCATGTGCCTTGTCTCTCTTCACCTCGAGCAGGAGATCACCTGTTTTTGCCCTTCTGACTCTAGCGATAGTTGCTCCAGTCTCTTCAAGGTCTATCTGCGTCCTTACCATTTTTAGTAGTTCCGGGTAGGTGCTTCCTTCCGCTTTGACTGTGATGGCTTCTGTGTTTCTGTACTTTCTTTTCTCTTGGGTCTTCTGTACTGGTTCTTCCGGTAATTCTGTTTTTGTGACTTCCGCCCAAGTGTTTTTGGGTCTGCGCTGTTTCTTCTCTTCATCGGTTGGCGCTTCGTTTGGACAGTAAACCCTGATTTCTATCGCGGTCTTGCAGAATACGAACTCTATTGCTTTTTTTGGTCGTGGGCCAGTCTATTTTCCTCGGGCAGTGTATAGCCAATTTATTTCTGTCATTTATTTCGCAAATCTGCCTTAGTTTTTCGAGAAAGGTGAAGAGATCTCTGGTATCAGCTTCCTCCGTCGCCGATTTTCTCGTGACCATTTGGTGCACGAAACGGTCCTTTGTTTCGATAACTCCGTTTTCATCTGGGGAGCCCATGGTGTGTCGTATGTAAAGGACTATACCTACGCTTGGGGATTGCTTCAGCATTTCTGCCGGCCTTGCGTATGCTTCCGTTAATGCCCTTGGTACTCCATGCTCCGGGTATAGTAGTTCATCCACGCACCAGGCAATGTCCCAGTCTAGTCTTGTCTGTCTAGTCTTGTCTGTCTAGTCTTGTCTGTCTAGTCTTGTCTGTCTAGTCTTGTCTGTCTAGTCTTGTCTGTCTAGTCTTGTCTGTCTAGTCTTGTCTGTCTAGTCTTGTCTGTCTAGTCTTGTCTGTCTAGTCTTGTCTGTCTAGTCTTGTCTGTCTAGTCTTGTCTGTCTAGTCTTGTCTGTCTAGTCTTGTCTGTCTAGTCTTGTCTGTCTAGTCTTGTCTGTCTAGTCTTGTCTGTCTAGTCTTGTCTGTCTAGTCTTGTCTGTCTAGTCTTGTCTGTCTAGTCTTGTCTGTCTAGTCTTGTCTGTCTAGTCTTGTCTGTCTAGTCTTGTCTGTCTAGTCTTGTCTGTCTAGTCTTGTCTGTCTAGTCTTGTCTGTCTAGTCTTGTCTGTCTAGTCTTGTCTGTCTAGTCTTGTCTGTCTAGTCTTGTCTGTCTAGTCTTGTCTGTCTAGTCTTGTCTGTCTAGTCTTGTCTGTCTAGTCTTGTCTGTCTAGTCTTGTCTGTCTAGTCTTGTCTGTCTAGTCTTGTCTGTCTAGTCTTGTCTGTCTAGTCTTGTCTGTCTAGTCTTGTCTGTCTAGTCTTGTCTGTCTAGTCTTGTCTGTCTAGTCTTGTCTGTCTAGTCTTGTCTGTCTAGTCTTGTCTGTCTAGTCTTGTCTGTCTAGTCTTGTCTGTCTAGTCTTGTCTGTCTAGTCTTGTCTGTCTAGTCTTGTCTGTCTAGTCTTGTCTGTCTAGTCTTGTCTGTCTAGTCTTGTCTGTCTAGTCTTGTCTGTCTAGTCTTGTCTGTCTAGTCTTGTCTGTCTAGTCTTGTCTGTCTAGTCTTGTCTGTCTAGTCTTGTCTGTCTAGTCTTGTCTGTCTAGTCTTGTCTGTCTAGTCTTGTCTGTCTAGTCTTGTCTGTCTAGTCTTGTCTGTCTAGTCTTGTCTGTCTAGTCTTGTCTGTCTAGTCTTGTCTGTCTAGTCTTGTCTGTCTAGTCTTGTCTGTCTAGTCTTGTCTGTCTAGTCTTGTCTGTCTAGTCTTGTCTGTCTAGTCTTGTCTGTCTAGTCTTGTCTGTCTAGTCTTGTCTGTCTAGTCTTGTCTGTCTAGTCTTGTCTGTCTAGTCTTGTCTGTCTAGTCTTGTCTGTCTAGTCTTGTCTGTCTAGTCTTGTCTGTCTAGTCTTGTCTGTCTAGTCTTGTCTGTCTAGTCTTGTCTGTCTAGTCTTGTCTGTCTAGTCTTGTCTGTCTAGTCTTGTCTGTCTAGTCTTGTCTGTCTAGTCTTGTCTGTCTAGTCTTGTCTGTCTAGTCTTGTCTGTCTAGTCTTGTCTGTCTAGTCTTGTCTGTCTAGTCTTGTCTGTCTAGTCTTGTCTGTCTAGTCTTGTCTGTCTAGTCTTGTCTGTCTAGTCTTGTCTGTCTAGTCTTGTCTGTCTAGTCTTGTCTGTCTAGTCTTGTCTGTCTAGTCTTGTCTGTCTAGTCTTGTCTGTCTAGTCTTGTCTGTCTAGTCTTGTCTGTCTAGTCTTGTCTGTCTAGTCTTGTCTGTCTAGTCTTGTCTGTCTAGTCTTGTCTGTCTAGTCTTGTCTGTCTAGTCTTGTCTGTCTAGTCTTGTCTGTCTAGTCTTGTCTGTCTAGTCTTGTCTGTCTAGTCTTGTCTGTCTAGTCTTGTCTGTCTAGTCTTGTCTGTCTAGTCTTGTCTGTCTAGTCTTGTCTGTCTAGTCTTGTCTGTCTAGTCTTGTCTGTCTAGTCTTGTCTGTCTAGTCTTGTCTGTCTAGTCTTGTCTGTCTAGTCTTGTCTGTCTAGTCTTGTCTGTCTAGTCTTGTCTGTCTAGTCTTGTCTGTCTAGTCTTGTCTGTCTAGTCTTGTCTGTCTAGTCTTGTCTGTCTAGTCTTGTCTGTCTAGTCTTGTCTGTCTAGTCTTGTCTGTCTAGTCTTGTCTGTCTAGTCTTGTCTGTCTAGTCTTGTCTGTCTAGTCTTGTCTGTCTAGTCTTGTCTGTCTAGTCTTGTCTGTCTAGTCTTGTCTGTCTAGTCTTGTCTGTCTAGTCTTGTCTGTCTAGTCTTGTCTGTCTAGTCTTGTCTGTCTAGTCTTGTCTGTCTAGTCTTGTCTGTCTAGTCTTGTCTGTCTAGTCTTGTCTGTCTAGTCTTGTCTGTCTAGTCTTGTCTGTCTAGTCTTGTCTGTCTAGTCTTGTCTGTCTAGTCTTGTCTGTCTAGTCTTGTCTGTCTAGTCTTGTCTGTCTAGTCTTGTCTGTCTAGTCTTGTCTGTCTAGTCTTGTCTGTCTAGTCTTGTCTGTCTAGTCTTGTCTGTCTAGTCTTGTCTGTCTAGTCTTGTCTGTCTAGTCTTGTCTGTCTAGTCTTGTCTGTCTAGTCTTGTCTGTCTAGTCTTGTCTGTCTAGTCTTGTCTGTCTAGTCTTGTCTGTCTAGTCTTGTCTGTCTAGTCTTGTCTGTCTAGTCTTGTCTGTCTAGTCTTGTCTGTCTAGTCTTGTCTGTCTAGTCTTGTCTGTCTAGTCTTGTCTGTCTAGTCTTGTCTGTCTAGTCTTGTCTGTCTAGTCTTGTCTGTCTAGTCTTGTCTGTCTAGTCTTGTCTGTCTAGTCTTGTCTGTCTAGTCTTGTCTGTCTAGTCTTGTCTGTCTAGTCTTGTCTGTCTAGTCTTGTCTGTCTAGTCTTGTCTGTCTAGTCTTGTCTGTCTAGTCTTGTCTGTCTAGTCTTGTCTGTCTAGTCTTGTCTGTCTAGTCTTGTCTGTCTAGTCTTGTCTGTCTAGTCTTGTCTGTCTAGTCTTGTCTGTCTAGTCTTGTCTGTCTAGTCTTGTCTGTCTAGTCTTGTCTGTCTAGTCTTGTCTGTCTAGTCTTGTCTGTCTAGTCTTGTCTGTCTAGTCTTGTCTGTCTAGTCTTGTCTGTCTAGTCTTGTCTGTCTAGTCTTGTCTGTCTAGTCTTGTCTGTCTAGTCTTGTCTGTCTAGTCTTGTCTGTCTAGTCTTGTCTGTCTAGTCTTGTCTGTCTAGTCTTGTCTGTCTAGTCTTGTCTGTCTAGTCTTGTCTGTCTAGTCTTGTCTGTCTAGTCTTGTCTGTCTAGTCTTGTCTGTCTAGTCTTGTCTGTCTAGTCTTGTCTGTCTAGTCTTGTCTGTCTAGTCTTGTCTGTCTAGTCTTGTCTGTCTAGTCTTGTCTGTCTAGTCTTGTCTGTCTAGTCTTGTCTGTCTAGTCTTGTCTGTCTAGTCTTGTCTGTCTAGTCTTGTCTGTCTAGTCTTGTCTGTCTAGTCTTGTCTGTCTAGTCTTGTCTGTCTAGTCTTGTCTGTCTAGTCTTGTCTGTCTAGTCTTGTCTGTCTAGTCTTGTCTGTCTAGTCTTGTCTGTCTAGTCTTGTCTGTCTAGTCTTGTCTGTCTAGTCTTGTCTGTCTAGTCTTGTCTGTCTAGTCTTGTCTGTCTAGTCTTGTCTGTCTAGTCTTGTCTGTCTAGTCTTGTCTGTCTAGTCTTGTCTGTCTAGTCTTGTCTGTCTAGTCTTGTCTGGCTAGTCTTGTCTGTCTAGTCTTGTCTGTCTAGTCTTGCCGGTCTAGTCTTGTCTGTCTAGTCTGATATGTCTAGTCTTTTCTGTCTAGTGTTGTGTGTCTAGTCTTGTCTGTCTAGTCTTGTCTGTCTAGTCTTGTCTGTCGAGTCTGGTCTGTCTAGTCTTGTCTGTCTAGTCTTGTCTGTCGAGTCTTGTCTGTCTAGTCTTGTCTGTCTAGTCTTTCCGGTCCGGTCTTGTCTGTCTAGTCTGGTATGTCTAGTCTTTTCTGTCTAGTGTTGTGTGTCTAGTCTTGTCTGTCTAGTCTTGTCTGTCTAGTCTTGTCTGTCTAGTCTTGTCTGTCTAGTCTTGTCTGGCTAGTCTTGTCTGTCTAGTCTTGTCTGTCTAGTCTTGCCGGTCTAGTCTTGTCTGTCTAATCTGGTATGTCTAGTCTTTTCTGTCTAGTGTTGTGTGTCTAGTCTTGTCTGTCTAGTCTTGTCTGTCTAGTCTTGTCTGTCGAGTCTGGTCTGTCTAGTCTTGTCTGTCTAGTCTTGTCTGTCTAGTCTTGTCTGTCTAGTCTTGTCTGTCTAATCTTGTCTGTTTAGTCTTGTCTGTCTAGTTAGTTTGGTAGTCGAACAAAAGAGGGTCATAAAAATACTGAATTTGAGACCGGCCTATGGAGATACCCAAGCTGCCACCTTCGCAGAAAACAAGGAAACTGCAGAAAAACTCCTACAAAATGGAAGATTAAAAGTGGGCGTGGTTCAGTGCAGACGGTGGGAACAAGTAAATGTGTTCAACTCTCACAGATGCTTGCTAATGGGCCACCACGCAAAGGAGTGTGATGGACCCGACAGGCAAAATCTGTGCCTCAGATGTGGCAAACAGGGACACACAGCACTAAATTGCAGAGAAGACGAATTCTGCCCCATCTGCTACGAGAAGGGTCATAGCGCAAACACGGGAAGATGCCCAGCATTCCGGAGGGCGCTGTCGGAAGCAAGGCGCGATGGTTCACATAAATGCTAACTGTACTACAAATAAATATCATGAGATATCGCGCAGCTCACGATCTGCTTACTGCCACTGCGACAGAACTAAAAGCAGACATAGTACTGATTAGCGAGCCCAACAAAAAAATAGCGACAAATTCCGGATGGCTTATGGATAAACAAAAGGATGCAGCGATTGGAATGAGGAGTAGCAAATTATCCGTAATAAAAATGAGGCATGGGGCAGGTGTCGTCTGGGTGGAGCTACCCCATCTCATTATATATAGCATATACCTATCTTCCAACGCAACTACCACGCAAATATCTGAATATCCTGAAGCCCTTAGCCAGAGTATCAGGCAGCACAATAAAAGGGATAAGATTATAGCCGGCGACTTCAACGCGAAGTCTCCCTACTGGACATCTCCCTGCATGGACAAGAGAGGAGATATAGTCACCGACTTTCTCTCGGCATTGACGCTCGGCATTGGATGGAAGAGTGTATAAGGTGAATGGAATGAGGGAGAGAGGCGGGAAGTAAAGAAATGGGGGAAATGTATGAATGATAGCGGAAAGGGTCTGAAACTGCTGAGACGGATAAAAAGATGGAAAGAGTTTGGTAACAGAGAAGGTGTATTATAAAGAAAATTGGAGTTTATTTTGTGTCAGTTACAGATATTTTTGTATTTTTATTTTTAAATTTATATTTTTTTTGTTTGTGATTTCTATATGCCAGTAGGTTAATAAATAAATAAATAAATAGTTACCGACTGGGCAGCGGAACTAGACATAGTCGTACAAAACCAAGGAGATAAACACTCCTTTGGGAGAGGAAACTCGCGCTCCCTCCTAGACCTAACATTCACTACGAACTCAGTAGCAAACGATATCCGGGACTGGAAAATTTCCGACAATGAAACCTTGAGTGTCCATCGCTACATACTGTACATAAGGGAACATTTCCAACATTAGGGAAAACGTAAAGGAAAAATACAAGAAGCACTCTTCAAAGCCTGGCTGGACCATAATAAATTTAAACGAAGACAAAATTAAAAAAAGTATTGCATACGCATTATCAGAAAAACCCAAAAAAGCGTCGATACGTTGGTCCAGCTGATGTGCAAAGTATGCGACGACACTCTGACCAAGAAAGCAGGATTAAAAACACACAGAACAACATACTGGTAGACGGATGAAATCGCGAACCTGAAAAAAGGAGAACGCCAAAAGGCAACAACTAGCGATTACGGAAACACCCAATCACTCAGCATAGCGTATAAAAGTAATAATAAGCGTATAAAAGGAGCTACGGCAACTTATAAATAAAACTAAACAAGACCACTGGAAGAAACTCTGTACAGAGCTAGGGAAGGACATATGGGGCGATGCCTTTCAGATCGTTAAGAGAAATCTCAAGCCAAATTTACCAATGGCAATGGAAGTAGTTCGCCAAGTTTCCGAAGTGCTATTCCCACATCATACTCCCCTTGACTGGGCACAACCCGATATAAACAACATTCCACTCTTCAATGCCGACGAACTATCTCTGGCCACAAAACGAATTAGAAGCGGCAGAGCCCCGGGATCAGATGGGATACCTCCTGAGATTCTAAAAATAATAGCTCGACACCATCCGGATTTTGTCCTGGAAAGCATGAATTCACTGCTAGTTGCCGGAAACTTTCCAGATAAGTGGAAGCGAGTAAAGCTCATCCTCATAAGAAAGGCGGACAAACCAATCGGAGAGCCAACATCATACAGACCTATCTGCTTACTGGATGTATCCTGGAAATTGCTGGAATAGCTTCTGCTAAGAAGACTCAAAATGGAGCTCGACACCGGAGCTGGACTATCGGATAAACTAAATCGGATTTAGGTCTGGAAAATCTACAATAGATGCTATAACTTCCATCATAACCATCGCAAAATCAGCAAATTCCGGAACGCAACGAATAAAAAACTGTGCGCTCAAATCACATTTTAAAGCAAAAACTTTAAAGCAAATCTAACTACACAGGTCCACCCGTCACTCAGAGGTTATGCGATAAGGGGTTCCAGAGTGAACGGGTCTGACCTTTCCAGGGGGACTTGTCTGGAGCGGTGAAAACCGCCAGGTACGCCCCTCCTAAAAAAAAGACAGACAGTCTAGTTGTGTCTGTTAAATCTAGTCTTGTTTGTCTAGTCTTCTTTATTTAGTCTTGTCTATCTAGTTTTGGCTGTCTAATCTTGTCTATCTAGTCTTGTCTGTTACGCCATTATTTTTAAAATAGTTCAATCTGCGTTGGATCAAACTTCTCTATTTATCCTTAAATTTATGAATGTATTTCTTGTGGGAAATATAAAAACAGTTTTTATTACGTTTTTATCAGGGTTTCTGAAGCTCCAGCAATTTATACTATTTTGAACTGTCAATTTATTTTACATGGACAAAATATATGGCGTATGCGCCGGGTCGATTATTGCAAAACAGATTTCCTATTACAAACACTTTGTAAAATGCAAATGTTAAACGAAACTCACGTTTTACAACAACTACGCCGTCGGGACAATTAAAAATTTCAAGATTACTTTCTTATGTTGTCACGTGACCTGTACATTACATTTACACACACTGTAAATTACAGTACACACATAAGACTTTTCGCATATTTTTATTTTAACTTCTAATAAAAATCATGTTAAAAACAAGAGTTAAATAAAGTTTTTGTTTTTACGGAAAATTTCTGTTATTTATTTAAAAACCTAATATAGAGGTGAATTTTGCAGAAACAACTTTGTGGTTCCCTCTTGGGTTTTAAAACACTATACACGGCTGTTCAAAGGATTTATTTGGACAAATACGAGAACAAATCGTTTAAACTCGCTACGAATGACATAGCTAAACAGACTGAAAACAAATAAATCCTGTTAGTCTTGTAACATCGTTTATCTTTAATTCAGATTTGATATTTTAGATTTAAAAAAGAACTTTAAATGTTATAGGCTATTACAGTTGTCTTTAGTAAACGTAATAACAAACTTCAAGTTGAAGTAAAACCTCTATTTGGCATTCAAGAAGCATAATTTTAGTTTTGAAGAGAATTACATTAAAAAAGAACCTTTTCAGGTGCAATGCCGCTGCCTTGCTCGCTGTGACAAAATTTCAGATTACTGTTCATTCAGTATGTTCTGCTGCAAATGGACTCTCTCCCTTACATAGAAAGTGTGTAATCTAAGAATACATATTATGGTTTCTATAATATTTCTAATGCTTTAAAAATTATCCGCTTAACATCTGCACCATAATAACGCAATTTGGACACAAAATATTATTACCAACTATAAACGGCTTTTAAAGCCATTTTATTAAAAGTATTATGCAAATTTTCTACGAATATTCTTCGGTATTAATTGTCTTCAACTTTAAACACTACGCTTTAAATTTTGTATCGTAGTTTCATCTTATTTTCGCGATAAAAGTTATAAATAAAAAAGATAAAAGAATAAAATGGCTCGTGAATTTATTAAGCGGAAAATTTTAAAATATTAATTATACCTCGATCGATCTGGCAACAAAAGGTGTAATTTCTTTTTATTTTCTTCTTGTGTCTCGGATTTATATGAGTGAGCAAACGTCTTGAAGTGCCCTTTTTTAATTAGGAATTCCAGGTTAATTGCTGCAATTGAATTTTCACACAATTTTCCTACTTTTATAAACACATTAATTTCACATGATGCATCTCTCAGTTTAATTAACACTTGAACCAAAAGGTCAGATCACATTGGAAACTTAAAGTTAGAACTGCTGATTGGTATCAGTTAAAATTCGTTTCCAATTCGAGAAAATATCAATTAAATATTCAAATAATACAAAATTGCTTAATTTATACATACAAAATTGTTTTAATTTACAGCTGCTGTTTGTTTTCCTTTAATTTTAAAAATAATTTTTTATTATTAATATTGGTGAAATCATACTAATAATATATTCATATATCATATAAAATCATCTAAATCATATAAATTTAATAAAGGCGAGATATAACCTGAATTTAAAAATATACACATTTTTCGCGATTTCGGCTTTAATTAGTTTATATAATAAGTTTTCTAATTGGCGGTCAAAAAAGGACATCAGAGGACCTCATCAACCTTTCAACCTTTATGGTTATGTTTACGGAGACCGTAAGTGAGTTATTTTGATGCGTTGCTATGGATACTTTTATTTCACTGGCGAAATAAAAATTTAAATTTAATCCAAGGAATTAAACATAACTTTATAGGGCAAAATTGAATAATAGTTATATAATAAATAACTATTATTCAATTTTGCTGATAAAATTAAGGTTGAACGAACGGATTGTGCTGACTAGGGTTTTAGGGTTTTGTACGAGACGAGACGAGATAAGTCGAGAGTTTCAGAAATCTCGCCTCGGTCTCGTTAGTTGTGAAAAAGTTACTCGTCCCACTCTCCCTCTCGCTTTTGGAACCGTGTATCTCGACTCGTCTCGTCTCATCTCATCTCGCCTCATCTCCTCAAATATCGTTCTTACTTGACTTTATTGTTAAGTTAGTCAAAAAAGGGGTGATCATTAATTTTATTGTAATTAATAAATGTGTGATTATTTGTAATTTAGATTGTTATATAATAGAATACAATTTCATAATTCTTCATTCATTCATGCAGGTTACAATATTCTATTCCATTCGGATGATTAACTTTTCGGATTCTCTTTCAAAATTGATATTATTTACATACTGTTCTTTATCAACACATTGGACAGCCTCATTTTCATTTCCTTATCCCATTCCGTCTTGCCAAATGTCTCGATTTTATGTAGAGAGTCTAAAATTTAACACTAAACCCAATTTGATTTTAGATAATGTTGTTATCTCTTGATGCTTGAAAAGTACGAAACAGTACATTTGGCTTATTATCTAATTCATATACTGTCGATTCAATTTCGGATATAAGTTCGTTAGAGATAATTATATAATAATTTAAAAAATGAATAATTATTAAATGACATCTGGCAACACCGCATGTACACACATATTCACCGCAAACCCACATAAAAGCTGTGTGTGTTGTAGTCATGCGGAATTTTTTATAACCCTAAAAATTGTTTTTAAAAATGAATGAAAAATGAATGATAAACAACAACAATTCAGACATAACGGGCTGTGTGCAAACTAAAATTTTATGCAATCGTAACAAAATATGAGTGATATAAAAAAACATTTGGAATATACCAAGCAACCAAGCAATAATTATTAAATTTCAAAATGCGCACAACTTTTCGTTCAACGCTGCCAAACCTTCACGACCCATATCAAATAAGTAGGGAAATATCCTTCCTTTTGGCGCCACCGCCACCGCTTCCGGTGACCTCGACCTTGATTACTTCCGGTTCCCCAACTCTGATTAAGAGCTGATCACGTGATTGAAAGATGTTTAAAGCTGATTAAAAGCTGATAATTGCTGCTTCGAAGCAGATACATGCTAGCCCTCATTAATGCGTTAACGGTAGTTAGTCCATCAATTGGGGATTATGAGGGAATTATAAGATTGAAGGGTTGTAAGGTATTTGCCGAAAGGGAGATAAAGATCATAGTGGTGCCGTGTGAATATATGAGGCTGTTAGATCCATCAAGAATTATAACTGGGGTCATTTATCTAGAATGCGGATTCTCGTACAGCGGTTGTTCAATTTACTAATAAAGCTATCTACAACAATCCCTGAACCATTAATTCTATAGCTGACCACTCTTTTCTTAAACTGACACAAGCTTGGATGATCTTCGGCTGGATGGGCTTCACTATTGCTTGGAGGTGTTTCAGTGATCGTATATCTGCCGCATAATTTAGTCTTGTTGGGGATTGTTGATTGCATATTTTACATAAATTATTTGACTGTTCGCGGCTTCAACTTTATCTTTTTGGAGGTGTAGGGTGAATAATCATTATTTAGACTCTTCTGCTTCCCACCATAATTGTTGATTTTATGATATTTTTTCATATGTCGCAATATCTTCTCCTGGGATGGTTGAATTGTAAACGGTGCATTTGTAGTACATTTTTTGATTATCAGCATATACTTATTGTTATTGATTATCCTTGTGGCTACGAAGATTATCCTTGCTTGCGAAAACTTTTACAAATTAACCGTAGGGATACAGTTTTAATTGTTAATATGACGATGAATGATGGAACAGGAAGTGGTCAAGGTCAAAGTCACCGGAAACGGTGGCGGTGGCGCCAGAAGGAAGGATTTTTCCCTACTCAAATATCTTTTATTTTTAAACATGACTGACAGATAATTTAGTTAATTTTCGATTATTTAAATTAAAATATCTTCAAACTTATACGGCAGAATGTTCTTTACTTAGTCTATGGAAACTGAATAATATAAACGTCAGTTTGTTAGATTTTAATATTTAGCAGTTATGGTTGAATTATATGAAAGATGTGTTTTTTCAACAAGATTGCCCATAGTCTACATATCAAATATTCAGTTTTTAAAAATCAATGTTACAAGTACTTCACGTCAGATCAATACTCTCAAAAATTGTGTAAAACCTTATTCCTCCAATACATCATGGTTATTTTTAGGACTTCTCAAGAGACCAAATAAGGCGAGAGTTAAAAAAATCTCGTCTCGGTCTCGTTAGTTGTGGAGAAAATTACTCTTGTCTTAGTCTCGCTCTCGCTGTCGTAACCGTTTGTCTCGTCTCGCTCTCGCTCTCGTAACCGTTTGTCTCGTCTCGTTTCATCTCATCTCGTCAAATATCGTACTTGTTAGAACTCATTATTAAGATAGTCCAAAAACGAGATAATCATTCATTTTATTGTAATTAATAAATGCTTGATTATTTGTTATATAGTTAATTGTTATATACTAAAATGCAATTTTACAATACTTTATTCATTTATACAGTTTACAATATTTGCCGTTGCAGGCTACGAAACAATGAACTTTGAGTATTTAACTAACTGAAATTTTACACTTTGATTCACAAGATGACTAAAAATTGAAACCTAATAATGCTTGCATCACAACATCCTTTAATGATGTGCACGTTTTGATCATTATAGCACCTGCTGTAGACAATAATCTTCCAGCCAGTTCTGTTGGTGGCTTATTATCTAATCCATTATTATCTAATCCATTATGCTGACTAAACCCTTGGCCATCTTGGAAAGAGTGGGGAAAATCGTTCTTGAGACTTCCACCATTCTAAAATATTTTGATTTAACCTTCTCTTGATGATTAACTAACTTTTCGAATTCTCTCTCAAAATTAATTGAGTATTATTGATGTATTATTTACATGCTGTTTATAAAATTTATCGAAACATTTGACAGCCTCATTTTTCATTTTCAAATTGTCTAAAATTATACATATAACATAAAAAATAATTTAACAATAAATCCAATTTGATTTTCGATAATGTTTTAACATTTTTGCTCTTGTTACTTGATCTAAACCCTACTGTTGATCCACGACAGTAGGGTTTAGCTTAATATTTAATTCATAAACTCTCGATTCAATTTCGGATATAAGTAAATTAAAGGCTTTAAAATAGATGTATTATTAAATTTGGGATAAAAGTAAATTAAAGGCTTTAAAATAGATATTTTAAACCCTTTAACTTTAAAAATATTACGGCTGCCTGTGTCAGAGTCAAAGCTTGAAGAAGAAGTATGGACGAGATCAGAAACGAGACTTTCGTGCCAAGAGAGAGCTTGATCATATACTTCATATATACGATAGAGAGCGCGACCAGATAAGGTCTCGCTCTCGCCCAAATAATTTTCAAAACTGTCTCGTCTCGGCGTGGAGACGAGACGAGAAACATATCGTCCTCGATTGAAGCTCTAGCTATTTTCAAAAACTTGTTCATAATGAAAATAATTAGAAATGCACATATAAGTTGTAATTGAAGTAATTTATACGACGTTACCCGAAGAAATATTAAAATAAAGTCAGTTTATTTTGTTTCTTTGACATATTTAATAAAAATTTCATCAAAAAAATAGTTTTATTTAATTGAATATTTAATATTTTAAAGTTGAATTTCCAGATTTTGTTGAAATTCCATTTGACGTCATCAAAAGTATAAATTCCTTTTAACTAATACTTAAGTATAGATAAATAGATAATAGATAAAACGTATGTATATATTATACTAAAAATGATTATATTATTATAAATTTAAATCAATTTAATATTTTAAGAACGAAATGAGTATATATATATATGCTACCATATATACTACCAATATTTGTCAAACTATTCAAATTCAAACCATTAAATATAATTTTTGTTGAAGGCTTTGTTGTTAAAGAATAAAATATTTTGAGTATTGTATTTTTGTCTATCAGATTCTTTCAGATTTTTCAAATCTACCAAGTGGATTGATTACCTTCACTTACCTTCTCGTTTCCATGACTTCTCCGATCATGTTAGCCCCTCCATCATGGTGTACGCATAAAACGTCCTTTCAGTGGTAGGCACGAAGTTCGTTCTGTCTTCTGTCCAATGCGGGCAATCAAAAAGCGATCAAATATAGTTTACATCGGCTACTTCCCCGCAGTAATTACATTCGTCCGTCTCTGGTCTCATGCGATTATACAAGTATTTCCAACACCAGTGGCCTGACAAAGCTTGAGTTAAATAATAGTCTGTTTCACCGTAGTTCCTCCTTGTCCATTTTTTTCTATATCTGGAATTAAGAACCACCGCCTATAAGTTGCATTATTTCATTTTTCTTGCCATCTCCTCATCAAATTTTCGCTGCCTTTTACCTTTTCTATCCTGTTATACTTTTCCTGTCTTTCACTACTATAACTACTATAATTCCTACTATAACTCCCAGCGGAAGGGGTCCGCTGTTATTGTCCAGTATGCGCAGCATGCTCTGATACACAGCAAACGTACGATTCTAGTAAGGCTCAGTATTCTTGTTTTAGTTTCTGTAACAATATGCCAGGCTGGTGCTCCATACAATGGTTGGGATTGGACCACGCTAAGAAGTAGTTTTCGTTTGGATCCTTTGGGTCCGCCGATATTTGGCAGAAGACTAGCGAAAGTATTTGTAGTCTTTTCAGCCTTCTGGGTAATTTTATTCACGTAATGCACAAAGGATAGCTTGGTGTCCAGCCATACTCACAGATATTTTACTGCTCTAGTAGGGGTTACCGTAAAACCTTTGGCATTAAAATTGATCGGGGATGTGGCTCGTTTGAAAAAGTGTTAAAAGTACTGCTTTCGTCTTCTCTAGCGCCTGTTGAAGTTGCCGCTGCTCAAGTCAGTCTTTCTCTCTTTGTATCCCCGTTTTACCTGTATCCATTAGGATGGATTCTTCTTTTGCGGTTATCACCATCGCCACGTCGTCGGCGAATCCAATTAAGGTTATTTATTCCCTTTGGGTTTTCAGCAGGTCGTCATAGAGTATGTTCCACAGGTTGGGGGCCAAGACTGAGCCCTGTGGTACACTACTGCTCATCCTTATTTTTTTTTAATTTTTCCTTCTGCCTCTAGGATGAGCTCTCTTTTCAATAGATATGCCACTAAAATATTAATAAGGCTAACCTCTATTTCCCTCTTTCTCAATTCATTTAATATTTGCTGCCACGAGGCAATATTGAAGGCATTCTTCACATCGAGTGTTATTACGGCACACAGTCTTTGGTGTCGAGCTGAGGAGGCACCAGCTTCTCTGACAATTTTAATCACTTTTTATCTACTATCTGTCGAGCTTCTCTAAATCCAAACTGGCGCCAGAGAAGACGAAAACGGTACTTTTAACACCCAAACGAACCACATCCCCGATCAGTTTTAATGCCAAAGGTTTTACGATAACCCCTACTAGAGCAGTAAAATGCCTGGGAGTATGGCTGGACACCAAGTTATCCTTTGTGCATAATTTCACAATGTGTTTATAAGATGTATTTACGTAAATGTAAATAAATATTTTTGTTCTAGAATGAGGTTGTAGATTGTAGATTTCGGTGGTAACTAGTACTGCGACCTTCATAGATCTGTTGTACCCCACCCTCTTCCTCTATTCGTTGGTATAGTTACCCATTCCTAGTCCTGATTCCTTTAAGAATTTCAAGATCTGGACGGGATTCAAGGACTACAACTCCTCTGCGTTGAAGCAGTGGGCTGCAAGTTACATTTGTCTCTTACGGAGCAGTGCTTCGCAGTGTTTGAGCAGATGTATGGAGGTTTCCTCTGCTGAGTCGCAGAATCTGCATCTGTCATCTTCCTCTAGGCCTAGGGCCTTGTGGTGTTTTCTAAGTCTGTAGTGTCCCGTCAGAACTCCTCAGTCAGAATTCTAAGCTTATACCTTTTTAGTTTCAGGCAAGGTTTTCTTCTTTTCTGGTTAAAAGATCCCAGCATTACTTTGGATTGTCTTGGCCCTGGAAGTTCTTTCCAGGTTTTCCATTGTTCTCTTATATAATTCTTCACCTAACCTTTTGTGAATGGTGTTTATCCCGTAAAAGGATTCTGGACTTATAAAGGGATTACTGGATCACTTGTTTGCTAGGTGATCGGCTTCTTCGTTTCCATCTATACCAGTGCGTTCTGGTTCCCAGTATAGCGTTACTTTATTTTCTCTGCCAAGCTTGTTTAGCTTTCCCACATAGTCCCATACCAGTTTAGATCTGATGATCTATGAGCTAATGGCATTGATGGCTGCAAGGCTATCTGAGAATAGCAATTTATTTTTTTGTGATAGTTCCTGTCGAGTTTAAATTGTGCACATCCCTCGATTGCATGTATCTCTGCTTGATATTTATTATCTGTATTTTCTTACCCAAGTATGTGCCTAGATACTTGGGTAGATAGATTCTCATCGATTCAAAGTATTTGGTACGAGATCCAAACACTCCTGCACCATTACCTTCCATTGTCTTTGAACCATCCGTATACCACTTGATAGCACTTTGCTCTATGTGGTATGCTGAGGATTTTCGCTCCAATCTGCTTTACTACTACACATTGCTCTGTAATTTTTCTCAAAATGGTATTTGTATACCATTTCGTCTATCGGTGCTTCAAGCCTTGGCAAAGGTTTTTGGTAAAAAATCGAAAAATAAAAGTACTAAAATAGTACATAAATTGAAGAACGGTTAAATTAACTATTTCAAATATCATGAAAGAGAAATTGACTTAAAATTATAAATATACGGAAAATGTATTTTGAAAACAGAATATATAATATTTAATAATTTTGGGCATTTTGGTCATCGCTGCGAACCGATTGACGTAGCGGCTTACATACATGTTCAGATCAACAGGCGCTATTTCCGCCACAATCGCGGTAGAGCAGCGTTGCAAGACAGGAATGCTGCATACGCTGTCGCTATGTTTTGAAATGGCGATGTTGACACGGAAGTTGATTGAATATATTTAAAAATTTAATATAAATATAAAAATTTCCTATATTATGTGACTTAGCTAATGCAGACTATAAAAACATCTGGAAAAAGGACAGACAAATTTGGCAGCCAATAGCCTATAGAGAATATAGCCTTCCTGCATCCATTTTTGCCATCTAATTTTTAATTCTTTATTTATTTTTATTGGAATTTCTTTTTGGAAGTCAGAATGCTCTCCTAGCAATTCTAATATAACCTCATTGGCCTGGGGTCTGTTTTCAGTTGTCAGTTGCTCCTACATCTTCAGTAAGAGCTATCTAATTTGATGTCTCTCTTGCTTTTGGGGATTGTTGGATGAGATTACCTGAATCAACATTTTAACCAGATTTTCTTCTAAAAAAAGAAATTATTTTATAATATGGACCTCTTACAATATAGGTATTTTTGTAACTTCGTCTAATCAATTCGTCTAATTGGTCAGTTTGTCCAATGTACTGTTACTCGTATGGACAGTTTGTTGTATAGACAGTTTGTTGTACAGACAGTTTGTCATTTGGACAGTTTGTCATATGGACAATTTTTCGTATAGACAGTTTGTCCTATGGACGGTTTGTCGTATAGAGAGCTCTTTGTACATGTTATTTCTGTACAAAGACATGTATGTATGTGATACCGGTTTCGTATATGGAAACTCATATATCTTTTTTGTTGTACAGACAGTTTGTCGTATGGAGAGTTTCTTGTATAAACGTATAAACAGTTTAAACAGTTTGTCATGTAGACAGTTTGTCCTATGAACAGTTTGTCGTATCAACAGTTTGCCATATAGACAGTTTTTTGTACATGATTTTAAACAAGAACATACTTAAGTGTGAATGAATCACCACGCTTAAGCATTTTTTAATTAAGTGTCTCGTATGGTTGCTGAATACTTTTTATGTGATACTGGTTTCGTACAGAAACTCAGATATCTTTTTGTTATACAGACAGTTTGTCTTATAAACAGTTTGTCATATAGACAGTCTGTCGTATGGACAGTTTGTCATATAGACAGTTTATTTTTTTAATTTTTGGTACATGTTTTTGTACAAAAAAACATAACATAATTTTATGAGATATAAGAGTTTCGTATAGAAACTCATATATCTTTTTTGTTATGCAGACAGTTTGTCGTATGGACAGTTTGTCATATAGACAGTTTGTCGTATGGGCAGTTTGTTATATAGACAGTTTTTTTACATATTGTTTTTCTACAAAAAAATACTAAAGTGTGAATGAATCAACACACTTGTAAAGTAATTTTTTAAGTAAGTGTCTCGTATGGAGGCTAAATACTTTTTATGTGATACTGGTTTCGTGTGGAAACTCATATCTTTATTGTTATACAGACAGTTTGTCGTATGGACTGTTTGTCGTATAAACAGTTTGTCCTATAGACAGTTTGTCGTATTGACAGTTTGTCGTATAGACAGTTGCTGTGCATGTTATTTTTGTAAAAAAAATACTTAAGGGTGTTGATTCATTCAGAATCAACACCCTTAAGCATTTTTTATTTAAGTGTCTCGTATGGAGGCTAAATACTTTTTATGTTATACTGGTTTCATGTGGAAACTCATATATCTTTATTGTTATACTGAAAGTTTGTCGTATGGACAGTTTGTCATGTAAATTCTTTGTCATTTAGACAGTTTGTCGTATAGACAGTTTGTCATATCATTTTGTACAAAAAAAAACATACTTTTTATATGATACCTGCATTTTCATTCTGATTTTTATCAGTGGTTTTATTTAATTCTGCCAGTTTACAAACGACTTTTTTGAGGTTATCGATCTGTTTTTCAATTTTTTTCCAGTCTCATCCGTTTTTTGTTTCTTCCTATCTCTTTTCGTGATTGCGAACATGATTTTCTCTTCTTCTTATCTCCTGACATTATAAAGTTTTTATTCTTATTTAGATTTGGTAATCTTTTGCACTCAGAGTACTCAGTACATGTGAAACGTCAAACACAACGAACAAATATGACTGTACAGGGCCGGCCGTGCGCCGTCCACACCAGCCTAGACGCGTAATGTATAGAAACTCATATATCTTTTTTGTTATGCAGACAGTTTGTCGTATGGACAGTTTGTCGTATAAACAGTTTGTCATATAGAGATTTTTCGTACGGACAGTTTGTTATATAGACAGTTTTTTTACATGTTGTTTTTCTACAAAAAAATACTAAAGTGTGAATCAACACACTTGTAACACACTTGTAAAGTAATTTTTTAAGTAAGTGTCTCGTATGGAGGCTAAATACTTTTCATGTGATACTGGTTTCGTGTGGAAACTCATATATCTTTATTGTTATACGGACAGTTTGTCGTATGGACTGTTTGTCGTATAAACAGTTTGTCCTATAGACAGTTTGTCGTATTGACAGTTTGTCATATAGACAGTTGCTGTGCATGTTATTCTTGTAAAAAAAATACTTAAGTCTAAATGAATCAACACCCTTAAGCATTTTTTATGTAAGTGTCTCGTATGGAGGCTAAATACTTTTTATGTTATACTGGTTTCATGTGGAAACTCATATATCTTTATTGTTATACCGACAGTTTGTCGTATTGACAGTTTGTCATGTAAATTCTTTGTAATATAGACAGTTCGTCGTATAGACAGTTTGTCGTATGATTTTGTACAAAAAAAAACATACTTTTTATAGGGGTAAATAGTACAGTTGTTGGTCAGTAGGTAGTGATTGGTCATAATTTGAAAACTATATAACTATAAGACAATCTTTTGGTGACATAATTGTTTATTAACAGAAGAAAATTCTATATTCTTTTCTGTATTGGATACAACCCATAACTTTGTTATAACTTAAAGTTTCATCCGTGTATTTAATTAATAAAATGAGCAGTCCGAGATTTACGTCATTTTAGACAGAAATGTACAAAAAGCAACCTTACTATTTCTAGATATTTTCATGATTTAATAATGATTTTTGTGCTGATTTTTGGCATTTGTAAATGAATACAGGTTTAAATTATCGAAATAAAAAGTTTTTTGATAAAAATAAAGTACTGACTGTGAAAAATATGATAAGACAATAAATATCGCACGATAAACAGTTTTTATAGTGATAGATCATCCGAACAATTAGTATTTTGACGTTAGAGTAACTATGTGACAGTTATTCCTAGAGTGTTTAACCTACAAATAAGAGGACAAGAAAAATATTCAGTACACAATTTTAAGGCAATTAAAAAAGAAAAATCTATTTTACTTGAATTTATTTATGTATTTGTTATTGTAGTTAGTGAAAATACTAATTTATTTATTTCTAGGTTAAATACGCTAGTGTTGAATGTTAAAATTAATACATAAAATGACAAACGTAAGAAAAGGTACAATCTTAAAATAATCGGAACACAGCCTGAATATATAAATATTTCCAACCTTTCCGAAGCTTTATAACAATTACTGAGTCTTTTTAGGACTACCAAAACAAATCTCGTGTGAAATATGCCAGTTATTTACCAGTTTTATAAAAAAATATACGGATAATCAAATTGAAGATGCTATTAATGCAGTTTAAAATGGGATGTCACAATGCACAGCTTCAAAAAAGTATGGTATTCCCAAACCAACAATTCAATTTAGAATTAGTGATGCATTCATCAAATCTACTACAGGTCCGTCTCCTGTATTAGGATGCAATGCAGAAGAGGACCTAGTACGTTGGATATTTGATTGTCAACGAAGAGGGTTTCCTAGAAGAAAGATTAGGACCATCTAATACAAGCTATTGTCAAAGAGTTTTTGGATCCAAGTAAAATAAAAAATTCTTTTTGTAACAATGTTCTAGGAAATGGGTGGTATAAAGCCTTTCTTGAAAGGAATCCGATTCTTATTGAAAGATTTCCAGAAAATGCAACTAAAGCTCTTGTGTAAGTGAGAGTAATATTAAAAAATGGTTGAGTGAAATATATGATTATTTATCAAAAATTAAATATTTAAACATATTAAAAGATCCGATGGTGATGAAACTTATTTTATGGTATGTCGAAAAATGAAAAACATAATAGCCCCTCGTGGGGCACCAAATGTTTATGAAATTGATCATGGCAATTTCAAACTTAATGGAAAGACATCTTAAAAACAATGTTATATTTATGGTTTTTGTAGAGTGTTACGAAGGTGGACTGAAAGCTATTAAATAACATGACAAATTTCACATGAGATTTGTTTTGCTAGTCCTAAAAAGACTCGGTAATTGTTATATAGCTCCGGAAAGGTTGAATATATTTATATATTCAGGCTGTGTTCCGATTGTTTTAAGTTTGTATGATTATCTATAACGTAGGATGGTTTTACCAATTCGAAAAAAAAAATATAAAGAAAAAGATAAAAAAAAAAAAAAACAGAAAACTTTAGAAAAAAAAAACTGGCGGAAAAAAATCATAGAGTTGATTGAGGATCAAGAAAATATTGGTGGCAATTAAATGAATAATCATAACATTAATTATAAATTTATGTTTAAATTGTTTTTTTTAACAATAATTAAATATTTTTCTTTTATTAGATCACTGTAGTGTTCATCACTGGAGTGATCACTAGTTCATAATAGTTTTTCATATTTTCAAATTACTTTTATTTATTATAAAGCGTTGACTAATTACTGTAAATCCACTAGACAATCACTACATTCTTATGATCTATAACTATGTTTCTTTATGAATCAAATATTTATCTTCTTATTTTCTAAAAAATTTTAAATTTTTGATTCGAATTATTATTTAAATAGGAAAGTGACGTTTTTTACAATTACTAGCACTATAATAATTCTTAAATTCATTTTATACAAGCATGCAATTTATTGTTTTCATTGTTCCATTTCTAAAATGACCGATCACTGTACTGTTTACCCCTATACCTGCATTTTCATTCTGATTTTTATCAGTGGTTTTATTTAATTCTGCCAGTTTACAAACGACTTTTTTGAGGTTATCGATCTGTTTTTCAATTTTTTTCCAGTCTTTCATCCGTTTTTTGTTTCTTCCTATTTTTTTTTCATTTGCTAACTTGATTTTCTCTTCTTCTAATCTCCTGACATTATAAACCTTCAATTCTTATTTAGATTTGGTAATCTTTTGCACTTAGAGTACTCAGTACATGTGAAACGTCAAACACAACGAACAAATATGACAGTACAGGGCCGACCGTGCGCCGACCACACCAGCCTAGGCGCCAAATTTCATACTCTAAAAAGTGTGAAATGTCAGCACTGACGAGCATTTCTACAAATTATCATCGAGAACTAGACGTGTAGTATAGTTCATATAATACAAGCTACATCTTTAGATAAAAATGAATAAATGAAAAAAAATACCAAAGTTAAGTGAAAACCGATTTGAAATGTTTACTTCCGGTTTTCTATTCGAAAAAAAAATCAAATTTTATTTTTTTATAACTGCCAAGAACATTTAATTTTCTCAAAAAAAAAACATTACATACTTTTTGTTCAATATTTTTGAATAATTGCAATAGCTTTCAAAATATCTATTCCTCAAATTTCTTCACTTCTTTAAGACCTTAAAATTTGCAACTACAAATCTCATACAAAACAAAATAAATACAAAAAAATGATATACATGCAGGTCATTTAGAAGTACAATTAATCGAAATATGAACAAAATCCAGAAAATTCTGACATTATTTGCGTGTCCTCTTCACGTGAAATGCCCCTAAGTTCAAATATCATAAATAAGAAATAGAAGTAAAATAAATAATAAATTTGCGGAAAGTGTATTTTAAAACAGGATATGTAAGTTAAAATTGTTTTTAATGAAGTTTCTTTAAAATCAAATTTAATTTTTGTTTAAGCATCAATTTTGATATATTGGGTCATATTGACTCATTTCAGGTAAAATACGCAAAATATATCTAAGAACCTGCAATCTAATAAAAAAAAAATACGTTAATAAATACGTAATCTAAATTTTCTAAGCAATTAAAATTTCCAGAAATTTTATTTTATTTTTATTCAGCTTATTCTTATTCCAACAAAGTTGAATCACAAGGGTGGAATACAAGGCTCAGAATGCCCAATACAGAAAAAGTTAAAAATTAAGTAACAGACAACCGTAGTCGCCGTGAAACGCTTATTCACAGAATAAATGCGGCAAATTCTATGCATACTACAGAAACTACCATCGAAAGCCATTGTATTTTACATTGTATTTTTATTGAAGTAAAGTTTATGAATACATTTCGAAACAATATTGGGTTGCATTGCCAATCTCAAGAGTTCACATACTTTAAATTTTATTAAACGAGATATATTTATTTATACTTAATTGTAAAATAAATTGTTGAAAATTATCCTAAACTAGTTCTATATTCTCTTTATAATTAGTTTTATAAATCTATATATTATTAATTATTATGTTTATTTTGTTTGTTTCAGGATCCTAAATTAAGACAAATAGTAACGATGGGTTCTCAGGATACATTGGAGGAGAAAACGGTGACGGTCTGCGTGGCGAGCGATTTTGTGAATATTAGTTTTATAAATTTTTGCTGCACGCGCAAGGAAATCGCAAAACTGTGGACGGATTCCCTAATGACCTTAGCGTACAATTTAACCCAAATCAACGGCACCAACAACATATTTCTTATGAAAGCATACACAAAGTTAAAATTATTTGCGCACAAAGGAGGAAAAGTCACGGTGAAAAAGCAAGTATTATTTATTTCAAGTTTTATTACCCGCGTTTAAGTGAATAACAAGTTTTAAACCAATAATATTTTGTCTTTTTAAATGTTTGTTATTTCAGTGCCTGGTTCATATAATTCTAATTTATATATTTTTTTATTATATTATACTATTTTTTTATGTTTTTGCTGTTTTATTCTCTGCTAGTTATACAAATATTGTTACAAATAGTAATTATTCACTTTTACGCGTGTTGACTTCTTAATACATTTCTATAAGTCTATTACGAATTTATTTAAATTCAATCTACTTAAACCTAGTTAAACCTACAAAAAAACCTAGTTATATTTACATTGTTTGCGAACAATGCGAATTGCGAATTCAGGAAACAAAAAATATTTTGACAGCAAGTATAACTACATTAACAGATGTTGCGGGTAGTTACAAATGTAAGTGCCATAAAAAAACTAAAAAGACACAAATGTATCGAAGTAGCTATACAGCTAAAAATAGATAGACTAGTCTCGGCAGCACTAGTAAATCTAGACACTGACTAATGACTAAGTCTAGAAGTCTAAGACTAAGTCTAGACAATCATATCTTAGACAACACTTGATATAGAAGATTATACAGAATAGACCGACAAGATTATACAGCTTGGTAATTAATAATAATCAATATTAATATTGTTGCTATTTCTTGTTAAGGTAGATGTTTATGCCGTGTTTTATTGCCTGGCTTGACACTTTTTTGAAAATTACTGCACTATTGTGAGGTTCTGGGCCTGCTGTTTCGCTACCTGTAAGGCCGTCATGTGCCCTCTCCAAATGGAAGCTAGGTCTCACCACAATAAGGAGGTCTCACAAAAAACTAAAATAAGTTTTTTGTGAGACCTCCTTATAAAGCTGCCACGTGTCGAATTGCATCTCGGTTGCCGAGGCCATGTTTTGAAGGACATCTAGAGCCTTTTTATCACCGCGTGCCATTTTTCTTAAGTTTCCACATTATGAAATGCTGACGAGCCCAACAATTTTGCCTGGGTTACCATATTAGCCTGAATACCGTATCAGCTTGAATACGACATTTGAAAGTATCAAATTCCTTCTCGATTTACAAGAATAAAGGGTCACAGCGGGATCCCTTTAACTACAGACCAATCTGTATTCAAAGCCAATTTTCAAAAAGTTTAGCATTTCTACCTCGATAATCAAGTTTCTTGGAAAGTAATAACATGCCGGAAAATAGTCAAAACGGCTTCTGGAAAAGTAGCTCAACTGATCCTACTTTGTAGCACAGTGTTAATTTTATTATTACTTCTCTAAATTGTAATCTGGAGGTTCTTGCTTTATTTTACGACCTAAGTAAAGCATTTAACTCTTTTGATCACAAGCTCCTTCCATAAAGAATTGGAGTCGCCAAGAACTGGGTAAAATCTTCTCTGCATCAAATAGACCGAACAGTGACCGTAAAGGGTTCAAAATCGGAAAGAAAATTAAAGAAGCGGGTGATACCCCAAGTCTCTCTAATGGGACAAACTTTATTCTTGATATTTGTTGTGATCACAAGCTCCTTCCACAAAAAAATGAAGTTATTGGAGTTAGAAGCGTCGCCAAGAACTGAATAAAATCTTCCTTGCATCAAAGAGGACTAACAGTGATCGTAAACGATTCAAAACTGGAAAGAATATTAAACCGCGGACAAACTCTATTTTTGATATTTGTTATGATCACAAGCTCCTTCCAGAAAAAAAATGAAGTTATTGGAGTTAGTGACGTCGCCAAGAACTGGGCAAAATCTTCCTAGCATCCAAGAGGACGAACAGTGATCGTAAACGGTTCAAAATCGGAAACAAAATTAAAGTAGCGGGTGGTACTTCAAGGCTCTCTAATGGGACAAACTCTATTCTTGATATTTACTATTTTCTCAAGTTCCTTCCACAAAAAAATGAAGTTATTGAAGTTAAGAGGCGTCGCCAAGAAATGGGTAAAATCTTCCTTGAATCAAAAAGGACGTACAGTGATCGTAAACGGTTCAATATCGGAAGGAAAATTAAAGAAGCGGGTCGCACCCCAAGGCTCTCTAATGGAACAAACTCTATTCTTGATATTTGTTATGGTCACAAGCTCCTTCCACAAAAAAATGAAGTTGTTGGAGTTAGAGGCGTCGTCAAAATCGGAAAGAGATTTAAAGAAGCGGGCAGAGCCCCAGCGCTCTCCAATGGGTCCTATATTCTATATACTATATTCTTGATATTTGTTAATGATCTGGCGCAAACAAATAATGTTGCAATTATATTTTCTACGCTGACGATAGCAATATTTCAATATCTAACCCACACATACACGATTTAATTAAAAGTAGCAATTTAAAATCAAAAACGTTAGGGGATGATGTATAAATCTCTAATGGACTTTAAATATACGCAAAACTTACTTTATCATTACAGTGTACTTCTAAATTTTTTAAAATTTGTATCAATAAAATATCTAGGGATTGATGACACTTGATCAAAAGCTAAAATGGGACTATAATATTGAACTAACATGTTGTATGCCTATTCGAAACAATAAGAAGAAGAAGTACTAACATGTTCGACATTAAGTACTCTGTGTTATCTGATTCTAAACCTAAGAGAATGTGAAAATGTTGATTCTGCAAATATTTTACGCCATCGTTCAAAAACCTAATTCTCGTAGGGTATGTTTTTTTAGGGCATGTCTGGTTTGGTACAATGAGATTTGTTTTAGTCGGAGGTCACAAGGTGGACAGCTTAGCTTTTTCTCTTACTCCACAAGACTTACGCCAAATAACATCATAAATTCTGTTTTTTCTAAGTTGAAAGGCAGGTTATTGTTATTGGCAGAAAACCGGTCGGTCATTGTTTTAATAACTTTATTATCCTGTCCTTGCGTGACTACTAAATTCGATTTAGAGAACAGAAAACTTGCATCATCTGCAAAAACTTATAAGCCATGTATAATATGAAGAGTGTTGGTGGTAGTACACTTCCACGAGGCACAACTGTTTTCATCGTTGTTTCTGATGACAACCGTTGATATTCTGAAGTATTTGGACAAATTGGCTCTCGAAAAAATCGAGGCAGTCCTGTTGACAGGACAACGAAAACTTTTGAAAATCAAATTTAAAGTGGGAACCATGGAAATAAGCCCAAAACATCAAATAAAATACCTGGGTATTATAATAGACAAAGGACTTACATTCTCTGCACACCTTACAGATGCTGCAGAAAAAGGACTAAAGACACTGGGAGCAATGGGAAAAATAATACCAAACCTAGGGGGACCCAGAAGCTCTAAGCGTAAACTATTAGGTATGGTAGCACAATCCGCTATGTTATATCGAGCTCCACTGTGGGCAGAAAAAATAAGAGCAAGAAGCAACGCAGAAAAACTGGAATCAGTACAACGTCAAATTGCACTTCGAACATGCAGTATATACCGTACAGTATCCGCAGAGGCAACATTACTAATCGCCGCTATTGCATCCATCGATTTGCTCGCAAGAGAAATAAGCAACACACACAACAACATACGCAGGCAGAAAGCCAGAATGAATCTTCTCAACGAATGGCAGCAACGATGGTCACATACAGAGACTACTGATACCAGACTTAACTATATGGACTAACAGGAAACACGGAGAAGTTAGTCACTATTTTACAATTTCTAACTGGTAATGGTTGCTTCAACGACTTTTTACACCACATTGATAGAACAACGGATAATTCTTGTGTATACTATGGTGAAATAGACACAGTAAACCAAACAATATTTGAATGCTACAAATTGGAAAGTGATGAGATGAAGCTTTAAAGAAAATGGGTACACCTTTCGACGCACATAAAGTCTGTTGGGAAAAATTGGGACAAGATCCATAGACCAAAAGAAACAGACGAGAGAAAGAGACGAGATACCAAGTATAACGAGAACAAACTATAGTAGCTAAATGACAACAACCAGCACTCTGAAGCCATGCGATAAGCGTTTCCGGAGAGCCTAGTTGGTTTCCTGGGGATCACTTGTCTCTATAATGTACAGCTACGCCCCGAAAAAAAAACAAGAAAAGACAGACTAGACATGCAAGACTAGACTAACAAGACTAGATAGACAATACTAGACAGACAAAACTAGACAGAAAAGACTAGATAGACAAGACTAGACAGATAAGACAAGACATCTTTAAACACAAGATAATTCCAAGTCCACAGCATAGGTTCTGTAAAAACAAATCGACAGTTACAGCAATAAATGAGTTTATAATAAAATCATGAACCAGGTGGACGAAAGCAGATGTTCGGTAGGAGTTTTCTGCGACCTTTCAAAGCCTTCGACTACGTCAAACATGATATACTTTTAGATAAACTTGAAAGATATGGTATCACAGGCAAGGCAGGTCGTTGGTTCGAATAATACCTAAGCAATAGAAAACAACATGTAAAAATAGATAAAAAAGAGAGTATGGGTGTATCAAGTGACAGAATGGTAAAACTAGGAGCTCCCCAAGGCAGTATTTTAGCGCCTGTGCTATTCTCCCTTTACACGGCAGATATGATAAATTACATCGGGCAACAAGATTGTACACTCTATGCGGATGATACGAGTATACTTATTTCAGAGAGTTCACTGGCAGAAACCATAGCACAAACGAACATGACTTTAGACAAACTTCACAAATGGTTATGTGCTAATAATCTACATCTCAACATAGATAAAACAAGCAACATCTTATTTCAGTGCAGTAGAAGAAATAGCACTGACGATATGCCACTAAAAATTTGAGATGTTTGGCTAGAAAGGCACAAAATAGCAAAATTTTTAGGAATATACTTATCACATACGAAAATCTCAAATGCGACACTACAATAAACTCTTTATTAGAAATTATTAAAAAATTAAATAGCAAGTCGTACCGGCTGAAAAAGGTGCGATATACGGTTGGTGAGAATTGTCTCCTCAATGTGTACCATGCGGAGATTCAATCTATTTTATCCTGTGTCATACTAGTGTGGGGAGCTTCTTCACAAATTCAAAGTGTTGTTAGAGTGTTGTTAGCCCAGAAAAGAATAATAAAATCTCTGACGGGAATAAAAACAACTTCATCCTGTAGGCCTTATTTTTTTAAGTTTTTACAAATTTTAACTGTGCCCAGCATTTATATTTGGGAGTTAGCTTGCCATATATATAAAAAGAGAAATGTATTTGGAATGAGAGAAAATCGCCACGAATATAATACGAGACATTTTCTGGACCTGAGAACAATAAAGAGTAATCTAACTATTTGCCAAGGAGCACCTTGCCAAGGAGACAGATTTGGTTTACAAATCTATAATTCTATACCAATGAAATACAAAGAAATTATGTAACATTTAGAAGAAATAAATCATATTATTCATATCCCAATAGTTTAATTATTTATATAATGTTCTTGAGGTATGGGGAAAAAAATTTTATTTAAAAATGTCGTTAAAGCGACGTTTCGACGATTTATTTTCGTCTTCTTCAGGCTACAAACAATATATGGCATTAAATACACAGAATTTTATGATATAATATCTTACCTAAACAACTATTATTTTTTAATTTTAAACAAAAATTGCACTAACATATATACGATTTAAAATTAAAATTAATTATAAATTTAAATTTTCTCTGTCACGTTGGGGAATTGTCAACAAAATGTAGCCAACCTAATTTTGTTGTTGAAATTGGGTATTTTTAAATTTAAATTTTTTATGTTTCTCTATTATGCCGGCATAATGACTACTTAAATTTTGCGTGTCACTTCTATAATTTACACAATTTTGAAATTTAATGTAAAACATTTCTCCAATATTTCTTTTAATATTATTAGGTTCTAAATCTAAAATATTGTAGTCTTCAAAATTGAAAATATGTCCTTCTCTAAATTTGTGGTCTGCTAGAGCTGTTTTATTCTCTTTCCCGGCATGTTGAGGTTGGCAATCCCTTATATGTTGTTTGATCCTGTTTCCTACTAGTTGCCTAGTTTGGCCAACATATTGTTTCTCGCAATTTTTACATGGAATTTTGTATATTACACTACTAAGATTAGCTTTGTCTGGTTTGTCTTTTAGGTTGTTAAAAATTTGTTTATTTGTCCTCAAATTATACATTGCGAATTTGTTTGTCTCTGTCTTTAATACACGCGTTAGTTTAAAACGTCGCTTTAACGACATTTTTAAATAAAAAAATTTTCCCCATACCTCAAGAACATTATATAAATATTTAGAAGAAAGCTCAAAGCGTTTCTAAATTAAGAATGTCTACAATGTAAATGATCTCCTTCAAAAGGAATCTCACAATTAGTGTCATATTTTATTTTGAATTATAACACGTATTTCTATTTTCTCCTCTTTTTGACGTTATCTTAATGTATATTGCATTCATCGATAAACTTTGAATTAAGAATGTCTTTACAATGTAAATGATCTCCTTCAAAAGGAATCTCACAATTAGTGTCATATTTTATTTTGAATTATAACACGTATTTCTATTTTCTCTTCTTTTTGACGTTATCTTAATGTATTTTGCATTCATCGATAAACTTTGAATTAAGAATGTCTTTACAATGTAAATGATCTCCTTCAAAAGGAATCTCACAATTAGTGTCATATTTTATTTTGAATTATAACACGTATTTCTATTTTCTCCTCTTTTTGACGTTATCTTAATGTATATTGCATTCATCGATAAACTTTGAATTTGAAAATTTGAATTTGACTAGACCGACAAGACTAGACAGACAAGACTAGACAGACTAGACGAGAGAGATAAGCAAGATGGCTGAAGGAAGAGATTTATTAGAAAAGCTCTGCAATTTTTGCGGAAAAAAAGTTAAAGAAATTACCTTGTGTGTCAAGTGCAAGCAAATTTTCCACCCTCATTGCATATCGCACGTACGGAAAACCAGAGCAAGTCCCTGTGAACACGTGTTTCAGGAAAATGGGGAAGTCAATGAGGAAAACCAGGTAAACACCAATAATGAATATAACAAAGCACTGGAGATGGAAAACTCACTGTTGAGAAAACTGGTAGCCGAGATGGAAGACAAGAACCGAATATTAAAAGACAACGTCCAACTTCTAAATGAAAAGATCGAGTTACTAATAACCAAGAACGCGCGGGAAAAAAGTAAACAAACGCCGACAGCAGAAACATCGCATGCGACAAGGTCTACCATCTATCGACAACAACACCAACAGGTACAAACTAGTAATCAAAATAATAACAATGTTGTAGCAAACGAGGGAAACTTAAATGGAAATATACCTTCTACCTCAAATGAATATCCTAATGAAGTCATGCCAGCACCGATATTTGAAGAAGAACAAAGTCGCCCCAAACCAACCGGACAAAAGAAAAAGAAAAGGAAATCAATAGGAAACGGATTTGTATCCGAAGAAGAAAAATCAACAGGATTCGTAGGACGGGTTTCGAATCCCAAGATATGGCTATACATATCAAGAGCCAAAGATCATGTAACCGAGGAGATGATTATAAATTATTTAGCCCAAAAAACAGGAAAAAACAGAAACCTTTGCATAGTCGAAGAAATAAAAAATCCAAGGAACATAACTCATAATAAGAGCTTCAAAGTGGGAGTGGAGTTAGATTTGAAGGATGAGGTTTACGAGGACTCCTTCTGGCCAGAAGGTATCTTACATGAAAGATACAACTTTCGGATGGAAGAAAGAAGACGTCAACCAAATTTTCGAAGACGCCAACCGACACAGAACTTTCACTAAAATCTAACACCATCAGCCTAATAAACCAAAATACACAATCCATCGGCAATTCAATAGACCGCATTGAATATATGTTGGAAAACAATAGGCAATGTAAATTTCTGGTGGTTACGGAACATTGGAAAAGCACAACTCAAATAGAAGCGTATAAAATAATAAATTTTGATTTAATTTCTTGTTTTTGTAGAAAAGAAGGCAGACATGGAGGAGTGGCAATTTATTGTGACAAAAGTATTGCCAGCAGACCCAGAAATGACATTAATGAACTGGCAGAAGCCACGGTTTTTGAATGTGCCGCCGTGGAAACTACGTTAAATACAGAGTCAGTAGTAATAATTGGAATCTATAGAGCACCACTTTCATGCGTAAAGACATTTATGGATAAACTCCACAAAATACTATCCAAAATCACACAAGAGGACAAAAAGGTAATAATAGCAGGTGATTTTAACATAAACATATTAAAAAGAACAAAAAAGAGTCAAGAACTAGAGCACTTGCTGCAAACTTTTAATACAAGGCTAACCATGAACACTGAAAGCAATCCATCATCAGGAACGTGTATAGACAACATCGCAACAAATATTCCATGGAAATACGCAGTAAATACAGCAAACTACCATATATCTGATCACTGCGCTCAGCAAATCACAATGCAAATAAAAAAACCTAAAACACACTGTAATTTTCAAAGGTTTTTCTCAGAAGAAAATAGGAAACATTTTAGAGAATACCTCCAGACACAAACGTGGGACGTCCTATACAGAAACAAGGAGATGGAAGTAAATAACCAATGGAACAGTTTTATGGAAATATTTATGACTGGATATAATGAGCATTTCCGTCGGACATCAAAACAAAATAAAGAAAAGAAAACACTCATTTTTTCGAGTCCACGTATTGGGAAATCAAAAACGGAACTTGAGATAATGCAGATATTAGTAAAGTTCCACCCAAACTTAAAACAACAATTTAACAGAGCACATAGAAAATATAAGGCATCATTAAAAACCGAAAAAAGAAAATATTTTGAAAAAAGAATAAGGAATAGCAAGAACATAATGAAAACTACATGGGATGTTATAAAAGAAATAACAAAAATAAACGAAAAAAATCATGATCAACCCACGTCACTCGAGAAACTCGATCATGATAAATCAGTGGAAAATATCAACAAATTCTATGCCGAAAGAGCTTCTTTATTACTAAAACAAATCCCTAACAGGGAAAACAAGGATAATATAACAAACGAACCAAACACGATGTTTCTACGACCAACATCAAGAGAAGAAGTTTTAGACACTATAAAACAACTTAAAAATAGTAAAAGTTCGGGGTATGATGAAATTACCATGGATATCATAAAAGAAGTGGGAGAGGAAATAGCCAACCCATTAAAATATATAATAAACAATGTCTTTCTATACGGAATCTTTCCAGAAAGCCTGAAGATATCTATAATAACACCGATTTATAAGAATGGAGACAAGCAAGACATAGAAAATTACAGACCGATAAGTTTACAACCATCTTTCTCAAAACTATTGGAAAAACTAATTACAGTTAGAATATCATCATTCCTTGGGAAAAACAAAATCGTTAATGATCATCAACACGGCTTTGTCAAAGGACGTTCTGTGGAAACAGCTTGCTTCCATTTTTTGAAACATATACTGGAGAACATCGAGAAAAATAAGCCAAGCGGAATTTTCCTTGACCTGTCCAAGGCCTACGACACGGTAAATCACGAGATTCTTCTAAATAAACTAAATAAATACGGAATGAGGGGACAAGTAGCCGAACTTATAACATCGTATCTAAACAAGAGAAGACAAATAGCGCAAATAAACACGGAACTAGGCAAAATCAAATCAAGCACTAGAACAGTCACCATCGGAATACCACAAGGAAGTATCCTCGGACCGATACTATTTACATTATACGTAAACGACCTACCGAACCAAATACATTTGACACCGCATAAAATGGTAAACTACGCAGACGATACCAGTTTATTAACAATAAACAGAAAGATAGAGGACATACCAAATAACTTAAACGACACAATGAACATTTTAATAGACTGGTTCACGGAAAACAAACTAATTCTGAATAAAGAGAAAACCAAAATAATTATTTTTAAAACGAAAAGGTCCAACGAGATATACCCAATGGAGGCAACTATTAACAACGAGA